>JBBPBX010026599.1:23325-37974 GCA_038048925.1 Garcialebias charrua | reverse complement strand
AGAAATTCAGAGAGGAGCTGTTAAAGGCTCTGAGTCATAAGAAAGAGCTTCCAAATGACTGGGCTACTAGAGCAACGTAATTAGAGACAGGTAGGAAGGTACTTGGTGTGCCATCTGGACAGAGAATAAATGATAAGGAAACCTGGTGGTGGAATAGTGAAGTGCAAGACAATATTCAAAGAAAGAGGATAGCCAAGAAGAAATATGACAGTGAGAGGACTGAAGAGAGGAGAACAGAATATAAGGAGATGCGACGTAGAGCAAAGCGGGAGGTAGCTAAGGCAAAGTAGAAGGGGTAGACCAAAAAACATGCTTGTTAGGCTGATTGGTGACTCTAAATTGACCCTAGGTGTGAGTGTGAGAGTGGATGGTTGTTTGGTGTGAGTGAGACAGGTCCCTCTTGTAAATGAGTCCCCGTGACTCAACGAGGCTAGCCTGTATAAATAAAGGTTGAATGAATGAATGATGAGTTGTATGGGTGGCTGGACACAAAAGAGGCTGGGAAGAACTTGTACCAATTAGCAAGACAGGGGGATCAGGCTGGAAAGGATGTGCAGCAGGTTAGGCTTGTTAAATATAGGAATGGTAATGTTCTAACAAGTGAATGTGATGGGAAGATGGAAGGATTACCTTGGGGAGCTAATGAATGAAGAGAATGAAAGCGAGAGTAGAGGTCATTAGCCTGGTTAAAACCAGACCCTTGTCCTTCACTTCGCTTCGTACTAGGGTCTGGACTTTCTCCATAGAGAACCGATTCTTGCTGGAGGCGTGGCCTCTGCTGAGGAACAAAACCATTGGATCTTAGAAAAATTTTGAACAGGGAAAAGCATTCTGCTCCCTCCCCCTCAGAGCCATATATGACTGCTCCCCCGTGGTCTGTTGAACTTGACATCTGCTCCGCCTCCTGCTGTATTTTTTCTCGCTGCCGTTGCATATTATGTGTTTATATGTTAATAAAATGTCTAAAAAAATAAAATAAAACCATGGAGCACTGGTCCAGCATACCAGAAGACCAAAAAATCTGCAGGGACTCGGGCAGCAACGTAAAACCCTAGTTTAATTCTCTTGTGACAACCTGAGGCATTTCCTCATTCATTTGCACTCAGCGGAGGGAGAGGAGGAGGAGGGAGCGATCACTTGACTTTTGGCAAAAAAACAAAAGAAAACTCCAGATAAGGGATTAAGAAGGGGAATTTAATACATTTGTGTCACATATAAAACAGTCCTGCATCGCTTTGCATCGCTTTGAATGAGAACATGCGGATGCTCGCTGGCTGCGCGCTGGGGCTGCGCGCTGGCATGCTCGCTGGCTGCACGCTGGAACAGGTGGGGGCGTGGATTAAGGGCCAAAAACTCCGCCCCTTCTGTTCTCTGATTGGTCCGGTCAAAAATCTACCGGAGAAATCCTTCTCTATGGGAGAAGTCCCAGACCCAGCAGTGAAAGGAAAATAGAATTGAGCGGAGCTGCGTAGGAATGGCGAGGGCAAGGCTAAGAGGTCATAAACTGTGGACCAAGAAGTGGGAAAGATTAGTGAGGGTAAAGTCCAGAAAGCTCTGAAAAGAATGAATAAGGAGAAAGGAGTAGGACCTGATGTGGAGAATCAGTGAAGGTTTTGGAAATATCTTGCAGAGATGGCAGTGAGGTTTTTGGCTCAAATATTCATTAGCATATTTGAAGGTGAGAAAATACCTGAGGAATGGAGAAGAAGGGTGCTGGTGCCCCTTTTTTATAAACAAGGATGATGTACAGAGTTGTAGCAACCACGGGGGGATTAAGTTAATGAGTCACACAATGAAGATCTGGGAGAGAGCTGTGGAAGCAAGTCTTAGATGAGAGGCGACTATTTGTGAGCAGCAATATGGTTTCATGCCAAGAAAGAGCACCACAGACAGACGCCATCTTTGTTTTGAGAATGCTGATGAAGTACAGAGTTGGTCAGAAAGAACTCCAATGTGTCTTTGTGGATTTAGAAAAAGCATATGACAGGGTGCTAAGGGAGGAGGTGTGGTATCGCATGAGTAAATCTGGAGTGACTCAGAAGTATGTTAGACTGGTACTGGACATGTATGAAGACAGCTGGACAGTGGTGAGATGTGCTGTAGCAGTGACAGATAGCTTCAAGTTGGAGGTGGGACTGCATCAAGGATTGGCTCTGAGCCCCTTCTTGTTTTCTCTGGTGATGGACCGACTAACAGATTAAGTCAGGCAGGAAGTCCTGTGGACTATAATTTTTGCAGATGACATTATGATCTGTGGTGAGAACAGTGAACAGGTGGAAGAGAAATTGGAGAGGTGGAGGTATGTACTTGAAAGAAGATGAATGGAAGTAAGCCGTAGTAAGACAGAGTTCATGTGTGTGAATGAGAGGGAGGCAGGTAGAACAATGAGGATACAAGGAACAGAGGTCACAAAGGTGTAGGACTTCAAGTACATGGGGTTCACTGTCCAGGAAAATAGGGAGTGTGGTAAAGAGTTGAAAAAGAAAGTACAGGCAAGATGGAGTGGACTGAGAAAAGTTTCAGAATTGATTTGCAACACAAGGGTATCAGCAAATGTCAAAGGAAACGTTTACAAGACAGCCATGAGACCAGCAATGTTGTAGGGTCTGGAGACAGTGGCAATAACAAAAAGACAGAAGAACTGGAAGTAGCAAAAATTAAGATGTTGTGGCTCTCCTTAGGAAAGACAAGGATGGATAACATTGGGGATGAGATAATTGAAGGTGCAGCCCATGTTGAATAACTGGAAAATAAAGTTAGAGGCCAGACTGAGATGGTTTGGGCATTTCCAGAGGAGGGACTTGGTAGAAAGATGTTAGAAATGAAGCTGCCAGGAATAAGAAAAGGATGAAGGCCAAATATATGGACGCAGTTAGAGGGGACATGGAGGTAGTTGGAGTGAGGACAGAGTATGCAAAGGACGAGGACAGAGTGCGATGTAGAAGGATGACTCACTGTGGTGACCCCTGAAGAGGGAAAAACCGAAAGAAGAAGTGGCGGCAGTGGTGCAGTTGGTAGAGGTGCCACCTCTAAGCGAGAAGGTTGCTGGGTCATATCCCAGTCGAGGGGTGGGGGTGCAGTCTGGGTGGAGTTTGTATGTTTTCTCTGTGCATGTGAGTGTTTTCTCTGGGTACTCCGGTTTCCTCCCACAGACCAAAAACTGAAAGTTATTGTAGGGATGGCTGTTTTCTGTATTTTGTCTCCCTCTGTTGGTCTCTAACCATCCCTACACCCGGTTTGGTACAGGTGTTTTGTGTTTTGCTTAATGAGTTTTGGACTGTATTTAAGTTGGCGTTCTGGCCTTTGCATTTGTCGGGTGATTGTCTGAGTTTCCCTCCTGTCTGATGAAGTCATTGTTTATGTAAGTAGCTACCCCGTCAGCATCTTGATTTGTTCATTAAAAGTTTCATTATTTTAATATCTACGTTTCTGAGTCCTGCCTGCCTGCATTCTGGGTTTCTGCTCACTTCACCGGACACCACTCCCTGACATTATCACCCGACCATTTCAAGACAGCAAACCCGGCAGGATGATCACCCTCTTCGAGTACGCTGTACGTGAAGCGAAGAGGACTGCTCAACGCGAGGAAGAGTTGAGGAAGAGGAACTCGTTCGTGGGGACTCGCCTGGCGATCAGGTTGGAGCCTTTTTCCTCACCACCTCAAGATGCGGCAGCGACTCACAAAATAACTCCTGTTGTCCGGAGGAGTTTCCAACACACCTCCGGGCTCGCCGCAGGAGTAACAGACGGCAGAACCGAGCCGGCTTCTCCGAACCCCAGCCCCGCCCACCTTCAAACTCTCTTCGCCAGCTGTCAGAGAAGCCGAGGAGAATTTCAAAGGGGGGGGCGTACGTCAGCCCTGTTGCCGGTCCGGCAGACGGAGGGTCTGACGGGGCTCAGCCGGTGAGACTTCTGCTGGAGAAAGTTGTGCGCACCGGCGTGCTTAACGTAAAGGAGGAGGAAGTCAGCTCCAGTACTTTGTGGGACAGACTGATCGCTGCAGAGGAAACGATTTCCTCATTCACTGGAGCTGACAACGACTGCTCGCCGGGGGCGTGGCAGCGTTTCCAGCAGGCATGGTCAGAGAGACGCGTGCTGCGTTCACGTCTGTTGGCTCCCTCTCAGCCTGACACACCTGTCAGCTCAGCTCCTTCTTCACCTGTCGGCTCTCCAGAAGCTGCTCAGCCCGACGCAACTCTGAGCTGTATGTCAGCTGCACCACATTTGGGTTCCAGGTCTTCCATGACGGCTGCACCAAGTTTGGTTTCCATGACAGCTGCACCTACAAGTTCACCTGGCAGCTCGGCAGCAGCAGCTTCACCTGGCCGCACCTCCTGGACTGGTTCCACTCCTGCTGAGACAGGACTGGTGTTCACCTCAGCTTCTCAGCCTGGTTCCATTCCTGCTGCTCAGCTGGATGTTTCTTCCAGTTCACCAACTCCGGTACCAGCTTCAAGACTGGCCCCTCCGGTACCAGCACCAAGACTGGCCCCTCCGGTACCAGCACCAAGACTGGTCCCTCCGGTACCAGCGCCAAGACTGGCCCCTCCGGTACCAGCGCCAAGACTGGCCCCTCCGGTACCAGCGCCCAGACTGGCCCCTCCGGTACCAGCGTCCAGACTGGCCCCTCCGGTACCAGCGCCCAGACTGGCCCCTCCGGTACCAGCGCCCAGACTGGCCCCACCTGTGACAGCTACAAGACTGGTCCCTCCGGTACCAGCACCCAGGCTGGCCCCTCCTGTGCCGGCTCCCAGGCGGGTTCCAGCTCCTGCTACGTTGGGTCCTGCACCAGCCGCCGACCAACCGGGCCCATCCGAAGCAGTGTCTTTTTCTCTCTCCACAGACTCTGTTCTCGAGGTGGTCCTGGGCCCTGAGGTCCTCACTGCTCCATCTGGAGGCCTCACTCCATGTGGGGTCCTCGTCTCATCGGGGGTCTTCGCTCCATCTGAGGTCCTCACTCCTTCAGAGATCTCCGCTCCTCTGGAGGTCTGCACCAAAGAGGTCCTCACTCCTTCAGAGGTCTCCACTCCTCTGGAGGTCTTCACCAAAGAGGTCCTCGTTCCAGCTGAGGTCCTCGTTCCAGCTGAGGTCCTCGTTCCAGCTGAGGTCCTCGTTCCAGCTGAGGTCCTCGTTCCAGCTGAGGTCCTCGTTCCAGCTGAGGTCCTCGTTCCAGCTGGGGTCTCCGCACCATTGGAGGTCTTCGCTACGGCAGAGGCCCTCTCTCCAACTAGGGTCCTCAACTCTTCAGGGGTCCCCGCTACAGCAGGGGTCCTCGTGTCTACAGAGATCATACGGCTCCTCTCATCGCCTGCAGTCGGCGCCACGGGGGTCCACACATCTCCAGGGGTCCCCGCCTCCCCTGATGATGGACTGCCTCCTGGCCGACCTCCGGAACTGGCGGCTGGTGATGGACGGTCTCCTGGTCGTCCCCCGGACCCTGGTGGATGTTCTCTGGTGCCCGCCGCCCTGGCAGTTCCTCCCTCCGCCCGCCCTTGTGCTTTGGGGGGTGTTCCTTGGGACGCCGTGGGGCGTCCGTGGGGGGGAGGTACTGTAGGGATGGCTGTTTTCTGTATTTTGTCTCCCTCTGTTGGTCTCTAACCATCCCTACACCCGGTTTGGTACAGGTGTTTTGTGTTTTGCTTAATGAGTTTTGGACTGTATTTAAGTTGGCGTTCTGGCCTTTGCATTTGTCGGGTGATTGTCTGAGTTTCCCTCGTGTCTGATGAAGTCATTGTTTATGTAAGTAGCTGCCCCGTCAGCATCTTGATTTGTTCATTAAAAGTTTCATTATTTTAATATCTACGTTTCTGAGTCCTTTCTGCCCGCATTCTGGGTTTCTGCTCACTTCACCGGACACCACCACTCCCTGACAGTTATGCACCATAAATCATGTTCCCTGAAGGAAGGGAACGAGGTGCAACATACTTGCTATGGGAATTGCGTCCCCGCGCGATTAACTGAAGGAATACACTCACACCTTTACGGCTAGGGCGTCAACGCCGCGCCAGAGACCCCGCCCTCTGGGTATTTAAGCGGCTGATGCCCATCCATCTTCCTCCAAAATTGCACTTCACCGAGCTTTCAGCATTGAAAAGGGCCAGATATTTGCACCTCGTTCCCTTCCTTCAGGGAACATGGGTTATGGTGCATAACTTTCAGTTCCCTTTCAGTCTGGTTCTCTCGGTGCAACATACTTGCTATGGGAACGTAATTCATTCACACCCTTGAAATGCTCAGCAAAATGCATGCTAGTGTGAACGTCTGCCCTTGACCATCAGGTATCTCAAGGCTACTTTCTACTGTGTGTTAGAAAGGACAGCCTGAGTGACGTCGCACGCAGTAACATCCAAACTGTAATGCTTTGCAAAAGTGTTTAAAGAGCTCTATCTAAAAAAGCTAAGTCTGGTCCTCTGGACATTCAAAAAACAAAAAAAAAACAAAACAAAGCAAAAAATTGTAGAAACGTTTCGTCTTTCGTCCGAAAGACTTCCTCAGTCTCAAACGGGGTTTGAGCTAAGCTAAGCTAAAAGCTAAGTCTGGTCCAGAGGACCAGACTTAGCTTTTTTAGATTTTTCTACCTGGATTATTGAGCATGCATCAGGGTATTTAAAGAGCTCTAGTTTGCAGCAACACAGATGTCTGCAATTGGTACGCCCTTGAACAATGACCAAAGTGGCCAAGCCCCTTGTCGAGTGAGCGTGCACTCCAGAGGGCACCTGTTGACCTTTGCTACTGTACGCCCTTTTAATGGCCTCCGTCACCCAGTGTGAGAGGCGCTGTTTTGATAGGGCCTTTCCAGTAGCAGGTCCTGCAAAGCACACGAACAGTTGATTTGTTTTCCTCCATTCGGCTGTTCTCTGCATGTAAATGCGTAAAGCTCTCACGGGGCAGAGAGCCTTCAGCCTCTCCTGTTCCTGAGTGAGGACAAGAGCAGGTGGGAAGGAGGAGAGATCAAAGTCTAGCAGTGTTGGGTAGCGCTAATCCAAAAATTAGTTCCGCTATTTCTAAAGCACTAAATAATTTATTTAGGTCCGCAATTTCAAAAGCACTAATGTCTTATGAAAATTAGGGGAAGCTAAATTCTAAACCGCTATTTAAATTCAACAATTGGTAGCCAGCAAGTTATGCAATATTTGCACTACACTGCCAACTAGCGGTCCATATCCTAGATGTTATTACTGTTTTTCTCTTACATTTTGTTGTTGGATGTAACTGGGACCCCGTGTACATAATCTCATCTCATCACATGTACTACATGCGGTGCAAATGACAATAAAGACTCTGACTCTGATAATAATATTGTTTGTAATAATAATCATTTTCTTTGAGTATAACCAATAGACAAAATACACAGAACAAAACAGACCCTGATTACACCCAAGAGTTCTTTTTTTTCTATTTTAAATCAGTTCTTGAATCCCGGATGATTAAAGGTCCATCAATCAATAATCTGGTAGTTTGTAGTTCATGATCCAGGGTAATATGTCCAGAAAAAAACAAATAGTTTGGTGCAATTTAAGTCCTACCGCACAGCTGCGGTGATCCGGTAGCTTGCCATCCTGGGTGGGAACAGGGGGTGAAAAAAACCCTGACCTAAACAAGGTCATAAACAAAACAAAAATTAGCATTACTATATACACAGGACTAAACTGTTATCAAAAATAGTTAAACATTCACATAGTTAAACATTCACAAAAACAAATAAAAATAATTCCAGCAGGTATTTTTCAAGAATCATTCAAATGTCCTGTTAAGCACCTTGGTCAATGCAAGGCATTGCAGGAAGGTGCTATACAAATAAAGTTTATTATTATTATTATTATTATTATTATTATTATTATTATTATTATAACTTCAATTCAAAGAGGAGCCTCACTTGTGAATTAGACTAACAAAGACTTTGACAGGTCCTTGGTATCAATGTGTGAAGTGTGGTTTTTGTCAATTTACATACAGTAGGATGTGTGTGTGTTTTTCTGTAATCTCTGCTTTCACACACTGAACTTTGAATGGGTCACAGGCACGTGTTATCCCAAATATGTGTGTGTGTTAGCTTCCAATTTACCTAGTTTGGTGTGCATCAGTGGTCCAGCTTGCTTATAACTTCCCTCTCCCTCTCACAGTCTCCATTGAATTGAGAAAGCTTATCGGATGATGAGCGAAACGTCTTCTGTTACAAATAAAGTCCAGTTGATCTTGTATTGAACGCCTTTTTTGATTTATCATGTCCTGGACGACTGAGAATCTTCACCAGCATATTCAATTCAAAGACCACTTCAACAGTACAGATCAAATTAAAGTTACATATATCAAGTTTTAAAGTGCACTTCCAAGTTGTATCCAAGTTTCATTCATATAAGAGTCAATTAAGCTTAATTTACTTCAATATTGTTTCAAAAAACAAATAGTAATTTCTTTTTTCTTGCGCAACCCAAAATAAATTAAACCAATTCCAAATTTCTATAGGCAGTCAACAGATTTAATGAAAAGTAACTAAAATGATCCTAAAAGGATGAAATTACAAAAATCAAAAGATTTATTTAATACTTTACGTATATATATTCTATTCGGCCACGAAATTAACAAAAAGAGAATGATCTTTTAATCACTAAGACCACTTTTAAATCTCAAATACACGGGCGTGTCGCCACCGCATTTCTATTTCATAAAAGGAACCCAAATACATAAAACGAACGACTCACCGTCGAGTGGTTGACACAAAACACAGAATACAATCCTCCGGCCGCGTTAATTTAGCTTGATACAGCGGGGTTCTCTCATGATTTATGAAGACGCCAAGCACAACTAGCTAGCCACATCGTTAGCACCCGAGTTCACCTCTGACCCGGAAGATGTCAAGATGGAATAGTCCATTTTTAGTAGGGGGATACAGAAATCGACCGGTTTTTGTATTGCGTTTTTAATGATCGTTTTCATCGTAACTATAATTATTTTTATGTTAAATGTACATTAACAAGCATGAGCAATGTTAGGGATGTAGGTGACTGGCCGGGGCTGGGCCTCTGCTGATTGGGAGCCCCAGGCAACGACATCATTTGCCTACATGGTAGATCCGCATCTGTTCTCCCCTCTGCTCCCCCTCCCTCCTCTCTGCTCCCTCACCAAGGGGCGAAAAAGGTAAACAAGCAGCTACGAGAGCCAGCGTAAGAGCCCGTAAATAAGTTTTTTCGTTTTTACTGATAGATAATTAGTTATTAGCGGTACTGCATTTTAAATTAAAATAGCATAAATCCGCTTATGAATTATAAAAGTTAGTCAATCCGTTGTAACGTTGACAAATTGTTTAGGTCTGCTATAAGCGGATTAGCGCTTTAGCGCTCTCTGGCGGTCTGGTGCCCACCTTTGATGGTGAGTAATGTTATTTCTTTTCTTACAGGTGATGTTATGGATTGTTGTGAGGATTGAGTTTCCAAAGTTCCAGCTTGAGGGAAGGAAGTGTAGGAGATGAAGCTAAGGTGTTGGTGGTGAATGGTTGGAAGGTAACAGAGACAGCTAAGGAAGTCAACAAGGATCTCAGAGTTTCACAGAGGAGTCTAGGAACTGGTGAAACACAGGCATCGAGGGTTGTAACATGAAGAAAAAAACAAGGTAAGTTTAACTAATTCTTAGAACCACACAACGTGACTAGAAGCACACATATTGATAGGTATGTAATGCTCCAGCAGGGAGTAGAGCTCTTCTGCAGCTTTTTATGCTCCTGGCACTCATCAAGAGAACGGTCCTCAGGTGTGACTTGCTGACACCATCTTGTGACTTCAGAGGTTGCAGAAAAAAACTGAACTCCTTCAGCAGCTCATTACCATGACTTTGTAAAAATAAAGTTAATTAAAATTCCATATTGGCATGTCCAAGTTTAGCCCAAAAAGTTGTTGTGAGTTTAATCTATCAGATGTGGTTCTTCAGCACTCTGTTGTGGAGTCTATACAGTGCTTATGAAAGTATCCATGGCCCTTGGATGTTTTATGCTTTTTTTTTGTTGGAAACTGTTGGAGACAGCCTCCCCACCATCACATACATCTACAGCTCCAAATGCAGGAAGAGGGCCACCTGCATCATGAAGGACCCCACTCACCCAGCTAACACACTTTTTGCCCCGCTTCCCTCAGGCAGGAGGTTGAGGAGCATTAAGTGTACAACCACTAGACTGAGGAACAGCTTCTACCCTGAAGCTGTTGGACTCATGAATCCCTAACCAGGATAATCACTGTGAAGAAAAAAAATCACTGTGATGCCACTTTGATTGGTGAAATGTGCTGCTGATTATAAATGCTTCTGAACTTATGGTGCTGATTATTTCATGCTGCTGTATTCATTTATATTCATTCATACCCATCTGCTCACATAGACTCATGCTTGTGTTGCTGTTGTTGTGCCGTAAATTTTACATTATTTGTGTTTTGCATATATCTGAGATCTTTTATCATACTGTTTGGCATTCACTCAGCGTGAATCTTAGTGTATATCTTAAATCCTTATTTACTGTTTCTTTTTACACTTTATATTTTTATTATTGTTGGATAAGACCCTAATTTTGTTCCACCTCATGCACCACAGGTTGTGACATGACAATTACACTACTTGAACTTTTTGTCTTAAAACAAACTTTTTTTTTTAATGCATTGGCCTTTTTTACTAAATTATTTCCAAATAAATGTTCCTTACTGGCAAAGTAAAATCCAATTTCTAGAAAAATACCCATTCAACAAAAGTATGAAATGCAAGACAAGTCAGAGAGAGAGTCAGAGTCAGAGTCAGAGAGTCTTTATTGTCATTTGCACCGCATGTGGTACATGTGATGAAAACGAGATTATGTACACAGGGTCCCAGTTACATCCAACAACAAATGCAAGAGAAAAACAGTAATAACATCTAGGATTAACTAAGAAAAACATCAACTAGTAATACACTAAGCCCTAATGTAATAGAAAAACATCATTATAAACAGCAGCACGAACACGAGTCTGTATGAGCAGATGGTCACAAATGAACACAGCAACAAGAAAACAGATCAGCATCAGCATGATGTGATATTTTGCAGTGTTTATTCGTGTTGATTATTTATTCATGAGTCTAACAGCCTCAGGGTAGAAGCTGTTCCTCAGTCTAGTGGTTCTACATTTGATGCTCCTCAACCTCCGTCCTGAGGGGAGTGGGGCAAAGAGTGAGTGTGCTGGGTGAGTGAGGTCTTTCATGATGCAGGTGGCTCTTTTCCTGCATCTGGAGGTGTAAATGTCTTTGATGGTGTGATCACACCGACCAACATTTCAACCTCCAAAAAGCTCGTCACGCACGCAAGTGGACGCACTTGGTGTCCAGACCTTCTTGGACCAGAACGCCAGAACGCGAAACTGCTGAGGGGTGTGTGGGAGGAGCTTACCGGTATACCGAGTCCTCCTCACTGCACTCCGCCAGGCGAGGAGCTTTTTATTTCTGTCTCTGTGGAGCAGACTTGACTGGTCGTGAAGGACTTGTCGCGGACACACAGCTACAATGAGTTTCTCTTCCATAGTACACGACCTCGCTGGTCTTTTCTGTGTCCCACAAACAATACGTCACATAGTGCGCGCGCCCCCTCGTTTCCGCGTCACATAGGGACTCTCACCCTCTCTTCTCCCCCTCTCTTCTCCCCCCGACTCTCCCTGATTGGTTGACACACCAACCAATCAGGTAGAGTTGAGCGGCGTTTGAACGTTTGAACGGCGAAATCTTCAGCATGGTCAAGGCGTGCTTTGGAGGCTGAAGCCGGTTCACGTGCACGGAAAACGCTTTCCAGCACGCTCAACACGCACGCGACGTGACGCCCGACGCCAAGACGCGGCTGGAAGCGCGTCCCCCATTGACTTTGCATGTAAGCTGGACGCTCCTGCCGTTGAAACGCTGTTCGGTGTGATCACACCATTACTCCAACAGACTTCTGTGCAACCTTCACCACTCTCTGTAGAGCTTTCCTCTCTGCAACTGTGCAGCCTCCATGCCACACGTTGATGCTGGAGCACAGGATGCTCTCCACTGCACACCTGTAGAAGGAGGTGAGGACTGGGCTGCTCAGACCAGCTCGTCCCAGCCGTCTGAGGAAGTAGAGTCTCTGATGACCTTTCTTGATCAGGCGGGTGATCAAGAAAGGTCATCAGAGAGCGCGTCCCCCATTGACTTTGCATGTAAGCTGGACGCTCCTGCCGTTGAAACGCTGTTCGGTGTGATCACACCATTACTCCAACAGACTTCTGTGCAGCCTTCACCACTCTCTGTAGAGCTTTCCTCTCTGCAACTGTGCAGCCTCCATGCCACACTCCAGCTGAGGTTATCATTCATGTGTACACCCAAGTACTTGTAGCTGGAGACCACTTCCACTGCAGATCCACTTATGTTCAGTGGGGTGTGGGTGTGTTTGTTCCTTCTGAAGTCCACAATCATCTCCTTTGTCTTCTTCACATTCATGTGAAGGTTATTCTCTTTGCACCAGCTCTCCAGGTGTTCCACCTCCTGTCTGTAGCTGGACTCATCATTGTTTGTGATGCATCCCACCACCGCTGTATCATCTGCAAACTTAACAATATGACAGCCTGGATGTGTGGCTGTACAATCATATGTGAGCAGAGTGAACAGAAGAGGGCTCAGCACACATCCTTGAGGAGAGCCAGTGCTGAGGGTTATGGTGGAGTGACTGCATAAATATTAATTACCTTTAAAGTCAATTGCCCTCATTCACGAAAATGTTCGTATTTTTATCCTAAATTTCTCCTACTTTTGTTCGTACGAAGCGTTCGTACGAACATGCCACGTCAGATTCAACAAAGTCTTCTATCCTGAGGAAACGTGTGTAAATGGGTTGCGTAAATATGATGAATCCCACCTGTTCTAAACAGCTGCGCGTGCACACGGAGAGGTCATTTACATAATTCCCACCCCTCAAAACACCATATAAGGCCACGTTTCCTGCCTTCTGACAGCAGGAAGTGTCCATTCATTCAAACTCAAGAAGTAAAAGGAGGAACTTCACGCGTTCGGAGATCTGCTCTCAGTCGCGCTGTGGCTACCCCCCCACCCCCCCGCAAGTGTCGGATGGTCAAATATCTTTAATTTTAGTGTACTGTGTTACATTATAGTTTCACTTATTCAGAAGAGCCGTGGCGCACCGCTACCCCCCCACCCCCCCGCAAGTGTCGGATGTGTTTTTGAACAGAAGCATTTTAAAATGTCTCGAAACTACAGTTAACTTCATATTAATATTGTAGTGCATATGTTTTGTCTCCCGTGGGTCGTACAGTATCAGAAATCAAGAATAAATGGTTTGATCCGAAAATGGCTTCAAACAAACATCTCGCCGCAGCACGGACATGAGGAGATAAGGAATAGTCTGAGATGGATAGACAATAAATGCCACGCTGCGCAGACGCATGCCAACATGTTTTGCAGCACAAATGGGTCATGCGCGCACCTCCTAGTCAGCGCGCAACCACATTCTGCAGGTTATATTTCGAATCAGATATAATAATCTATTGCTCCGATGGTGTTTGGCACAAGATCAGTCTTAATTCGTACTTGTTCTGCGGCGGTGTATGGGGATTTTATGTACCTGGGTGTTAATATGAGGAGCGGCTTTGATGACCAAGGGGAGCGCACGACTCACTGAAGCCTGCGCGACACACCAGACAAATTAAACTTAAAATTATAATTCTAATTCAAACAGAATAACCTATTGTCAAGAATAATTATGGTGCGTGATTTTTTTAAACCCAAAATATTTTCTAAATAACGAAATATGAAGTTATTCGTGGAGAAGATCCGTCTGGATGACAGCAGACTGACGCTCCTAAATTATACGACAGGTCCGGACCACTCGTAAATTTTGTTCGTATCTGAAAAAAATCCTAGGATACGAAAACATTGTTGAATGCCACAAATGATCCTAAATCACTCGTACGCACAGTTTAATAACAAATCTGTGCGTACGAACGGTTCGTGAATGAGGGCCAATGTCCTAATGATAATCAGATAAATAATTTTGGAAACTGCAACTCAGGGGTAAGACACAAAAGGATTTCCAAAGCCCTAAACATCCCCAGAGTTCTGTTAAATCCAACATCAAGAACAGAAAGGGATATTAGTGCCAGCCATCGTCACAAACCAAAAGTCTTGATTTAGAAAATGAAAATGATTTAATTTAAATTTTATTTATGAGACAAAAAAGGCAGCTTGACTTTGAAATGGAAAAGCATTTCTGCTATTTCATTTTAATTTTCAAAATTGACATTTCAAAATGAATTTTGGTCCCTTTTTACTAGGACATATTTTGAAAATTAAATGTTAAATTATATTTTATTTATCATTTTAATTAATTTACAAATTGAGCAGTCTCGAAGAAGAAAATGAAAATGCAGTTTGGATTATTCATTTTAAATTTTATTTATGAGTCAAAAAATGCTGCTTGACTTTGAAATGAAAAAGCATTTCTGCTAATCCATTTTAGTTTTAAATATGAGACATAACCGCTTCCATATAAATTGATCTAAGTATTTCAGAATGAAGAACCCATATACACTCCTATAACACATAGTCAAAATGTACTGTGTTAAAAAAGAGTAATTCTGCAACTTTGTTTTCATGAAAGTAGTGAGACTAAATTGA
>JBBPBX010026599.1:0-23130 GCA_038048925.1 Garcialebias charrua | reverse complement strand
AGAGAGAGAGAGAGAGAGATGACAGTGTCTATGTTTGCCTAGTTTGCTTTGGCGTCACACATTTTTTAAGGTACAAGTACAACGATAGCCAGAAGCTATTGTACCAAATCTGCTTTTATACTAAATCAGTTTTTATTTTTATTATCCCTACCTACAGATAAATAAATAATCAAGAGTACAATATTTAGGGATGGAGTGGGGTTTGTAGGTCTATTCAGGGAGTTGGTGGTTTGCTTTTTTGGATGTTGTGCTGTGTTGAGTTTTGTGTTATCCAGTTTTAAAGCCAAAATGCTTTGTGGTATTTTCAATCAGGACATGTCTTTTATCCCCCACATTAAATACGTTACTAGAACTGCCTTCTCCCACCTGCGTAATTTCACTAAAATTAGAAACATCTTATTAACATGGTGTTTGATAAATATGACCCCAAATGGCAGACCAAAGACACGAGGACAAGCAAGTACAAAAAGTGATAGTTTATTTACAGTGATGGAACGGGTTTTGGCTGTGGGGAGAGAAGAGGAGAGGCGGTGAATATCTTGAGATTGGATGATCCTTTTAAACAACTGTGATGATAGTAGTAATCGTTCTTACGGCCGTGGCGTAGTGGTAATTGCAGTTGTCCCCCGATCAGAAGGTTGGCGGTTCGAATCCCGGTTCCCCACACCATGTGTCGTTGTGTCCTTGGGCAAGACACTTAACCCCGAGTTGCTCCCAGTAGGACTGGAAAGCACCTTGCATGGTAGTCTGCCGCTACCGGTGTATGAATGTGTGTAGCATTCAATGTGTGTAGCACTTTGAGATTTTCACTAATGAAAAGTGCGTTATAAATTGAATTCATTATTATTATTATTATTTATTATTATTACTGTTGAATGTGATTGCAGGAGACATCGGAACTATGGGTCCATGGAAGGCGAGATCCAGAAAAGGTGAAGGGTCCATGGGGTAAGTACTGATCGAAGGTGGAGAGTGGTGAATATATCCAGAGTGTAGTCCTTCAGTTATGGGTTTGGTGTGCAGGATTGGCAACCAGACACAGCTTAGGAGACGAGCGGACAAGCAGGGTGGAACAGGAGCTGAACAGACGGGCAAGAAGACAAACAGGTTAGTGCAGTTGAGTCAAACTAGGAAATTACTGGCTGTGACAGTATTACCAAAGGTAGTCAATATTCGAGCGTTGGCTGAACGTCTGGTTGTGGTTTAAGTAGAGCAGGAGGTACAGATCTTGACAACAGGTGTGGCTAATCATTTGATTAGCTACTGAGGAAGATTGATAGAGGAGAAGGCAATAATAATAATAATAATCATTTTATTTAAAAGTGCATTTCAGGACACCCAAGGACACTTGGGTAGGAATCGTACAGTAGCCCCTCCTCAAACATCGCCTCCAGGCGATTTCTTGTCTGGGTGGTCCCTGTAAAAAGAAGAGATAAGGGAGGGGTCCAGAATGAAGGATCGAGGGACCCATGATCGCTCCTCGGGGCCATAGCCCTCCCAATCCACCAGGTACTGCAGCTTCCGGACCCTACGATCAACGTCCAGCAGGTGCCTGACGAATTAAACAGGGTCATTGTTGATGAATCGAGGCAAGGGAGGGGAGGTTGGCAGGAAGGTGAAAGGCACTGACCGAGACTGGTTTAAGCTGGGAGACACGAAAAGTAGGATGTATTCACAGGGTGGGAGGTAGTTGTAGACGGACGGCTGTAGGATTAATGATTCTGAGAATGGCGAAGGGGCCAATGATCCTGGGAGCCAATTTTCTGGGAGTGTCCTTAAATTTAATGTCTCTGTTAGACAACCAAACTCTCTGCCCCACCTGGTACTTGGGAATGGAAGAACGATGTCGGTCGGCAAACCGCTTGTTTTGTTTGGCCGTCCTGAGGAGAGCTGCTTTGGTCTGGTGCCAAATCCTACGACACAGACGGAGATGATGCTGGACCGAGGGAACAGAAATGTCAGTTTCTTGTGAGGGAAACAAGGGTGGGGAGTATCCCAAGGAGGCTTTGAAAGGGGACAGACCTGTCGCAGATGAAACTTGAGAATTATGTGCATACTCAACTTAAGGCAGGTGTTGGTTCCAGGTGGTCGGGTTATGTTCAATAACACCCCTCAAAGCGGCTTCAAGCTCTTGGTTGCACCTCTCAGTCTACCCATTAGACTGAGGGTGTTAACCTGACATCAGGCTGGAGGTGGCTCCCAAGGCTTGGGAGATGAATTGAAGGCCTCTGTCAGAGACAATATCAAGAGGTATACCATGCAAACGAAATACATGTTTAACCAGGATCTGGGCCGTCTCAAATGCTGAAGGTAGTTTTTCTAGGGGTATGAAGTGTGCCGCCTTGGAAAAATGGTTGATGATGGTACAAACAACAGAGTTACCCCCAGAAACTGGTAATCCAGTGACGACGTATAGGGCTATGTGGGACCATGGATGCCCAAGCGTGGGGAGTGGAAGGAGAAAACCTGCTGGGTGTTTGTTTGTGGTCTTATTACAAACACATGTGGTGCAGGCAGACATGTATTGTCTGACGTCCCTCTCCATGTTATGCCACCAGAAATGTCTCTTTGCAAGGGAGAGGGTGCGATTAATACCTGGATGGCAGGAAAACTTGGCCGAGTGGATCCAATGTAGGATTTTGCCGATGGTGGCAGAGGGAGCATACTTCCTCCCTAGGGGACCAGTGCCGGGGTCTGGTTCTTTCTTCTGGTCCTCCAGGATTTCTCTCTCGATATCCCAGGTCATGATTGCTACAGTACAGGAACCGGGTAGAATACTCTCAGGTGATTTAGTCTACAATGAAGAAAACTGGCGGGAAAGAGCATCAGGTTTAATGTTACGTGAGCCTGGTATGTACGTGATGGAAAAATTAAATTGTGCAAAAAACAACGACCAACGGGCTTGAAGGGCATGGAGTCTCTTTGCCCCCTGAATGTAGGCACTATTCTTATAGTCGTCCATATTACAAACGGTAATTCAGCCCCCTCCAACCAGTGTCTCCATTCTTCAAGGGCCATCTTGATGGCTAGCAGTTCTCTGTTACTAACGTCATCATTTCTCTCTGCGAGGGACAGACACCGAGAAAAGAAGGCACAGGGGTGGATCTTACTGTCTGTAGGGGACCTCTGCGAGAGCACTGCACCCACACCTGTAGCGGAGGCGTCCATCGCACAATGAACTTCCAATGGGGGTCCAGGTGGGAAAGGACGGGACGGACGAAAAGAGTCTCTTCAGTTCCTGGAAGGTAGTCTCCGCCTCTGGGGACCAGACACATTTTCAGATGGGAGAGGTGAGTTGTGTTAATGGTGAGGCTACCTGACTGTAGTTCTTGACGAAGCGTCGGTAGAAATTTGAAAAACCTAGGAACCGTTGAAGCTTTCTTCTGTCCTGGGTTGTGGGCCACTCTGCCATTGCTGTTGTTTTTGGGTCGGATCGAACCTGTCCCTCCTCAAAAATGAAACCCAGAAAAGTCACAGAAGGTGCTGAGAATTCACACTTCTCAGCTTTCACGTACAATTTGTTATCCAGGAGCCTCTGAAGAACTGCTTTGTAATGTCCAATGTACTAAGTGGGGTCCTTAGAAAAAAAATCAAAATATCATCAAGTTAAACAAACACAAAATCATCCAAGAAATCTCTCAGAACATCATTGATTAGGTTTTGAAAGATGGCAGGGGCATTAGTGATACCAAAGGGCATGACCAGGTATTCATAGTGTCCAAAGGTGGTCTTAAAAGCAGTCTTTCATTTGTCCCCTTCTCAAATTCTCACTAAGTGGTAGGCATTGCGGAGATCAAGTTTTGTGAATACTTTGGAGTCTCGAAGCTGTTCAAACACAGAGGCAATTAGAGGAAGGGGATATTTATTTTTAACAGTGATATTATTAAGTCCTCTGAAGTTGTTGCGGGGTCTCAAAGTCTTATCCTTCTTGGAAACAAAGAAGAACCCTGCACAGAGGGGAGAAGTAGACGGGCGAATTATGACTGATTTTAAAGACTCTTCTATGTATTACCTCATTGTCTCCCTCTCGGGGCCCGACAGATTGTACAGTCTACTAGATGGCAGAAGGGAGCCAGGAAGGAGATCTATGGGGCAATCATAGGGTCTGTGAGGTGGTAGGGAGATGGCTTTTTGCTTACTAAAGACTGGGGCAAGAGTATGATATATGGAGGGCACCTTGGAAAGGTCAATCTCTTCCTTACTGGGGCACGAGAAAGGCACAGAAGAGATGGCAGAACGTAAACAATCGACTGAACAGGCCTCGCCCCATCATTCAATCAGGTTATTTTTCCAATTAATCTGAGGGTTGTGCTTTAATAGCCAAGGATAACCTAAAATTAGTTGGGGCTTCAGGGAGTCAAAAATGAAAAAAAAAATCACATCTCTCATGATGGTTACCTGACAGTACCAGATGAATGTCTTGAGTCCAGTTGGAGATGGAGGTGATGGCTTGTCTGGTGAGACATGATACATTGACATATTTATTTAAAGGGAGCATGGGTAGGTTAATAAATTTATAACAACCTGCCCCCCACCGCTATGATAAAATATGCAGGCACCCCCCAGCGGGTAAATATGTCGTTCCTGAGGATGTGACAGACTTTAGGGGTCTTGGCATCTCTTAATGGGAATAGTTCCACCCATTTGGAGTAATAGTCCACCACCACCATCAACACAGTGTTCCTGGCTTTACTAGGCGGAAATGGCCCCATAAAGTCTACCCCTAACATTTCCCCTGGTGCACGAACGTCTGGTGACTTAAGATGTCCAGCAAGCTTCTGGTTAGTCCCCTTGTATTTTTGGCACATTTGGCAGGCCCTGACATGACTCCATACATCCTTCCTTACAGATCGCCACCAAGCCACTTCCAAAATTCTTAGAAGGGTCTTAAGCCTTCTCAAGTGGCCTCCTACTGGACTGTTATGGTAGTAGGTGAGGAAACTTGCTGCCAGATTGGCTGGGACAACCAGTTGGTAGTTGAATCCACCATATTTGGATGGAACGCCCCGGTATAAGACATCTTGTTGATAAACGTGATGTATTCGTCCAGGCGTTGGTAGGGTGACGGTTTGTCCCAGCTCCATGCAAAGAGAATCAATTTCTTGGGCACTCTCAATATCTTGTAATGAGCTGGGGAGATCTATCCAGTAGTCTTTTGCCAAAGGTGGGCATATGAACGCTAATGACCGCTAATTCGCTAATCCGCTTACAGTGGACCTAACGTTTTTGTCAGCGTAACAGCGTTTTTGACTAACTTTTATAATTCATAAGCGGATTTGCGCTATTTTTATGTAAAATGTAGTACCGTTAATAACTAATTATCTATCAGTAAAAACGAAAAAAACTATTTTACAGGCTTTTAAACTGCTAACAGACAGACGGAGCATATTCTGGTGATGTGGTCCGTGAGCAGTCGTCCGGAGCAGTCATCCGGTTGGTTGATTTATGAGCGGGGCCCGCCCCAACGGGCCCTGGCTATTGGCTACTCTACTACTGTCATGTGACAAGAAAGACATGATTGGTCAAGTTAGCAGCCGCCAGTGTTTTCTCTGCAGCCTTATTGCTCGAACAGTGAGTAGACGTTAACATGGAGGGTGAACAACAACAAGTTATGGAGGTTTCTCAGCGGCCTGTGGATGAACCACGTGTGGAAGAAGGATCTTCATCGGCTGTGGCTGAGGAAGTCACCGAAGAAGAGAGCGTTGAGTCTCACCCGTGGCCCCACCTGAAGGACTATTTCATTTTTGACTCGAAAGATAAGTTGAATGAAACGTCTATGTACTTTCAGTGTGTCTTGTGCCAACCAAAACAAACGATAATCAAAGGACAATTGAGGAGTCTTTTCAATCTGAAGTCGCATGTCAGCCGAAAACATCCAGCACGCGTTGCGCAGTTCGAGTTGGCAGTGAAGTCCGGGTCCTTACGTGGAAAACACAGACTTTCTGTGGAGAGCAGTGCAAGCAGCCAGTCATCCCAACCAAAGAAATCACGGCAGGCCAGCCTTACTGAAACTTTCTTTAAATAATCCTCCACTGCCGTAAGGCAGTCTATGGTGGACACACAGATTGTCGACATGTTTGTCCACAATATGCTACCGCTGCGTGTAGTGGAGTCTCCCACCTTTGTTGGCCTGATCAAGCTGTTAAACCCCAGCAAGTCATCAATGTCTCGACGCACCCTAGGCAGGAGGATTTCGGCCCGCCATGGACAGCTGGAAGAGCATCTGACGAGGTATATATATACAAGTATTTTTTTTTAGAATGGTGTTCTGTACGTCATATTTACTGTATGTTATATATGTATCCACTCATGACACAGGCTGTTGTTAAACTTAAAATCTGAGTGAAGAACAAGAACAACAAAATGGCAGGCTGATGTCAGACCACCCCCCTCCCTCCTATTGTTTACTTTACTATCTTCAGACAGAGCAGCTCCTCCCGCCTCCTCCCCTCCCCCATCAATAGGCAGCACAGCTACTGTTTGAGTAGAAACACTAGCTGTTAGTGTTAGGGTTTTTGACAAAAAACATTTTGCAATAAATAAATAGCTTTTCTTTTTTGTCAAGTATTTTCTACAAGTGTTTTTTTTTAGAATGGTGTTCTGTACGTCATATTTACTGTATGTTAATAATATATGTATCCACTCATGACACAGGCTTGTTGTTAAACTTAAAATCTGAGTGAAGAACACAGTGTTGCCAGGTGAGAAATGTAGGATTATCGTACTAGAGCCCTGAAATTATCGTATTTTGAGGGTCATTATCGTACACCCGTCAAAACCAAAATAACAAGTATGCACTATAGTCACTCTGTTGTTGAATTGCGTCTAACAGGCACTCACAGCGTTGTGGCGTCAGTACTGGTGGGAACCATAGACAATAATACGTATTAATGTCTGGTGGCAACTAATGAGCCCGCCCCCCGCGCTTCTTGTTTTGTTTCATGGCGGTTTTAATTTAATAACTCAACTAAATTCTGTCTATTAAGTTTGTATTTTCAAGGAAATAATAACTTGATCTTTAGCTTTAATGATATCACTACTAAAAACATCCCTAATTGTAAATTTAATATTAATTTTATTTATTTATTTTTGTTAATGCATTCTTTGTTTCATGCCCTGGACATCCCATAAAGACATGTTGAACCGTTTCAGGGAGATTGCTGGTGCACATGTCACAAAAAAGTCCTGTTGCAAGCTTTCCAATTATTTTTGAGAGATTTATTAAGGTCTGTGTGTCCTGTTCTAATGCGAGTAAGTTCCTGTTTCTTCCTGCTTTCCTTGTATTTCCTACCTTTTTTGTTGTGTAAATGTCTTCCTGTATCAGTAATGTCCCAGGTTTCCTATTCCTGCCATATTTTCTTAATATATTTCTTAATTATCATTTAACATTTAACTTTATATAAATGTTCTCTCATTTTCATCACTTCTTCTTCCAGACCGGTGTCACACGAGACACGGCTCTGATTTTTCTTCTTTTCTAACTCATGGGGCGGGCGCAGCGGGCTATTCAGCCAATCATGGCCGTTGTTCTGAGGCAAACGGACGCACGTCACTCTTAGGTCACATTTAGAAAAGCACGATTGGCTGGAATTTCAAGATGCATTCAGGGTTCACAAAAAAACTCTGACAGACAGTTGCGACAGGCTGATGGAAACCGATCACAACTACACATTCAAGGAACGGTCAAATTATCGTATTTTTGGCCTTTTTCGGGATTATTGATCGTACATCGTACAGAAGGCAAATTTATCGTACAAATACGATAATTATCGTACACCTGGCAACACTGGAAGAACAAGAACAACAAAATGGCTGGCTGATGTCAGACCACCCCCCTCCCTCCTATTGTTTACTATCTTCAGACAGAGCAGGTCCTCCCCCCTCCCTCCTAGAGCAGGTCCTCCCCCCTCAATAGGCAGAACAGCTACTGTTTGAGTAGAAACACTAGCTGTTAGTGTGTTAGGGTTTTTGACAAAAACATTTTGCAATAAATAAATAGCTTTTCTTTTTTGTCAAAATATGAATATATGTTTCATCTATCTGTCATTTATCAACTTTCTGAATTGTAATATTTAAATAATATGTGTGTGTGTTACAAATTTATTTAATAATGCATTATTTTTGTATACAGTTTGCTGAAGAACATCCCATGGATTGCAACTACTGCAGACTGCTGGTCTGCACACAACAAGTCGTATCTGGGGATGACTGCACATTGGCTGGACCCTGAGACCCGTGCGAGGCAACACGCTGTCCTGGCCTGTATGAGAATCAAAGGACACCACACCTTTGATGTTCTTGCGCAGGCAATGATGGACACTCATTATAAGTTCAACTTACAAGACAAGGTGATCCGGACTACAACGGACAATGCAAAAAACTTTGTGAAGGCCTTTGTACAGTTTGGTTCAGAGGCTGAAGTCTTGCCAGAAATTCATGAGGTTGCTGGTGATCCAGATGATGAGATCATCCAGGATGCAGATCCAGAGGCTGGGCACGAAGACGTGGTGGTGGAGTACATCTCTGTTGATGCCATCCTTGATGAGCCCAGTGGCGTGGACCGTAACCTACCCGTACACATGAAGTGTGCCGCCCATACTTTCAATTTGGTAGCGAGTGTAGATGCTGACAAGGCTCTTGAAAGTGCTCCATTCAAGTCAGCCTACAGGAAGTCCATGGCTAAGGCACAGGGACTGTGGAATCTTCAGAACCGCAGCACAGTGGCAGCAGACAGCATATTTGATGCTCTGAAGAGGAGGCTGGTGGTTCCCAACAGCACCAGATGGAACTCCATGTATGACTCTGTTCTCGTGCTCAACAAAGTCTTGGAGCAAAATAGGGTCGCTCTCCACAGGGTGATGACACAGCAGAAGCTCCAGACCTTCACCGAAACAGATGTCAGCTTCCTGAATGAGTACGCCCAGGTGATGTCCAGTGTTGCGAAGGCCTTGGATAAAGTCCAGGGAGAAGACCAGGCGTATCTTGGTAGCCTTCTGCCAACAGTAGCGGCTACCATGATGAGGTTGAGGGAAGCCAAGTCAAAACATCTTGTGTACTGCAGTCCACTGATCGATGCACTATTGGCAGGCATTAAGAAAAGGTTTGGGCACCTTCTTGAAGATCAGGAGTGCCAGCTGGCTACTGCCTTTCATCCTAAGTTTCGCCTGTTCTGGCTGGAGAAATTTGATAGCAGCCAGGTTGCCAGAGTGGTTAAAGCCATGGAGTCTGTCATAAAAACAGCCCTGGAGCAAGCCTGTGATGTGGCCAGCAACTCCCCCAGCAATGATGATGATGATGATGATGATGATGACGAAGATGATGATCTCTTCAGCAGCATCAGGCCCACTCAAAGCCGGAGCAAGAGGTCACAGAAGTCTAAAGCACAGAGTATGGTAAAGACCTGGCTGGAGACAACCCCAAAGGATGTGTTGACCGATGCTGCCTTTTTGGGTGAGCAGGTACTCATCGATCTGTTCACCAAATATAACACACCCATCCCCTCCAGTGCAGCAGTTGAACGCCTGTTCTCGATGGGAAAGGACATTTTGAGGGCCAAGAGAGCCAGCTTGTCTGACACCAATTTTGAAGTGTTGATTTGTATGAGAGGCAACCAGCATCACATGGAGGAGATGAGCACAGAGCAGTCAGAGTAGCTGAAGTTGAGGAAGGGTAGGGAATAAAACTGTTACACTAAGTGACTAAAAACAATCTTTTTTTCTATTGTTTTATAATCAAAAAAGGCGTTCAATACAAGATCAACTGGACTTTATTTGTTGCAGAAAACGTTTCACCCTTTATCCAAAAGGCTTTTTCAATTCAGAATGGCAGTTGTGAGACAGAGAAGTTTTTTACTAATAAAACGTATAAAACTTCTCTGTCTCACAGCTGCCATTCTGAATTGAAAAAGCCTTTTGGATAAAGGGTGAAACGTTTTCTGCAACAAATAAAGTTCAGTTGATCTTGTATTGAACGCCTTTTTTGATTTTATCATGTCCTGGACGACTGAGAATTTTCACCAGCTTATGTTTTATAGGCATTTTGTTGTGTATATACTTTTTATATTTTTATATAATTTGTTTAATCACATTGTGTTTATTTACTCATGGCCACCACAATTTTTGAGTAGATGTGTTTTCAGTAATACAGCAAAATAGTGGCTGGAAATGTTTTTTTATTTCTTCTTTATTTCTTTCCAAAGAAAATCAAGGTTTTCATGCATGCACATGACATGTGCACAGAAATTAACAAGCACAATTTCACAGCTTTTTCATTTTGTGGCTTTTTTGTACCCATTAAAGTAGATGAAAACTTTACGGCATATATACTAGTGTATTCATTGTAATTGTTTTTAGAATGACACATGTAAGTTGAAGTTCTATCTGCATGTAGATTTACTTGATTATTATTGCAAATAAATGAGTGTTCCTCCACACAAAATCTGTTTTCACTGCTGTTTCAAATACTGTACAGGTACTTAAAAAAAATACAGAACAAGCTGACATTGGACGTGATAAATGTAGTCAGTGTACTGTATACGGCCATTTAAAAAGATTTACTGTGAATTTTATACTATAACTATTTACATGTCTTAACCACATTTTATTTCCAAGTAATAAAAAATAAATCATTAAATAATAAACTATAATATAATAAACTTTATTTATAGCACCTTCCTACAATGCCTTGCATTGACCAAGGTGCTTAACAGGACAGAAAATATAAAAACCGGTACAATAAATCGGTGAATGGATGGAAACAAATAAAAATGCTACATACTATACCAAATTTATAAAAGTTACACACTGAAAGCTTTTTTGAACATCATAAATGATTGGAGTCTGAGGCAGAAATTTAAAAAATAAAATAAAAATATGTCAGCTTCCTTCCAAACCAATGAGTTCAAAATTAAATAAAAAATAGAGGTTGGTTGAATGAAAATAAATTATTTAAAGCTCTTATCTTATGCTGAAAGACAGACATCTAGTGGTCAAATGGAGCAACAGCAAGGAAAGTTTAGGTTCCTTCAAGCTCTGCTCCAGTGTCCCATAATGCATTGCAACGCTCCAGTTTTCCAGAAAACAGTTAAAATAACTTCTTTATCGATGCATTTTTAATGAAAAATCTAAACAAACAAAAAAAAGACAAAGCAACACAGCAATCCTGAAGTCAACAACACATTAAACAATTTTACATTTTTGTACCTTGACCGAAAAGTGTATGTAAGGAGATGACATCCCGGGCGATTCGGTGTTAAGAGGTAATATAAGGTGTAGTGATGCACCACTAGTCGGCAGTGTAGTGCAAATATTGCAGTACTTGCTGGCTTCCAAATGTTGAATATAAATAGCGGTTTAAATTAGCTTCCCCTAATTTTCATAAGACATTTGTGCTTTTGAAATTGTGGACCTAAAAAAATTAATAAGCGTTTTAGAAATTGTGGAACTAATTTTTTGATTAGCGTTGCCCACCACTGTCTTTTGCCATTGCCACGTTGATGGTACCTTCCCGCCCAGGTGGTGCACGTGACAGGGCATCAGGGACAGCGTTACAGCACCCTCTTTTGTAATGTACCCGAAATGTGAATGCTTGCAGCCTTAATGTCCATCTAGTAAGCCGGGATGAGGTCTTTGGGCAGTTAAATGCCCATGCTAGTGCAGCATGATCTGTAAACACATCAAACATCTCTCCTTCCAGATAGTGGCGCCATTTTTCAACTGCCCATACAACCGCTAGGCATTCCTTTTCAGAGGTGGAATAACGGAGTTCAGCCCCACGGAGTCCTCTAGAGGCAAATGCAATGGCTTTCTCCTCTCCCTCCACCATTTGCATCAGAACAGCTCCCAATCCCACATCGCTGGCATCACAATGTACCTGGAAGCCAAGGTGTAACTGTGGCTGAGCAAGGACTGGTGGAGATTGCAGCAGTGTTTTGAGGTGTTCGAATGATGCTTGACACTCTGATGACCACTCCCAAGGTACATTCTTCTTTTTTAGATTATTTAGGGGAGCAACCAAGTCTGCCAGTCTTGGTATAAATTTGTGGTACCAACCCACTAAGCCGAGAAACCTTTGCAGACCCTTTAAGTCAGTAGGAGGTGGGTAGTCAGAGATGGCCTGGATTTTACTTGGGTCTACCTCCACTCCTTTTCCAGAGACCACATGGCCGAGGAATCTGAGACTGGTCTGAAACAGACAACATTTCTTTATGTTTAAGGTGAGATGAGCATCATGGAGTCTTTTAAACACAGCCTCGAGATCTTGCAGATGTTGCTCAACGGTGTTAGAGAACACGATGATGTCATCGATGTAAACAAAACAGTTATTTCCTTTTAGTTCTCCCAGAACTGTTTCCATTAATCGCTGGAAGGTGGCGCCGGCGTTCCTCAGGCCGAAAGGCATTACCTTAAACTGGAACAACCCTTTGTGAGTAATCATGGCTGTTTTTTTCTTGCTCTCTTTGCTCATAGCGACCTGCCAATAGCCACTCTTGAGATCTAAAGAACTGAAAATTTGAGCACCTCGCAGAGACTCTAGGATCTCGTGCACCAGTGGCATAGGATATGCATCATGAAGAGTCTTTGCATTGAGTCCACGAAAATCCACACAAAAGCGTGGTGTGCCGTCTTTCCGTGGCACCAACACCACCGGCGCTGCCCATGGTGACGTTGATGGTTCAATTATGTTGTTTTGCAGCATTTTTTCCAGTTCAGCCTCAATAACAGCTTGTTTTTGGGGTGACACTCTGTAAGCTCGGCGTCTCACAGGAAGCTCGTCGGATGTCACAATGTGGTGGCTAATTATCTCGGTGGCTCCAACAGCCTCTGTCCAAACGGTGGGCCACTTCTGCAGCAGCGGCCGCACCTCTTCAGGCTGGTCTTCCAAAAGAGGGACAGCAGGAGTTTTCGCCTGTGAGTCTTCCACCACAGCCAGGTAAAAATTGACATACAACTGTGCATCCTTCCAACACAGCTCATCTCGTGATCTGACCTTGAATTTGTATTCCTTTCCATCCGGCAGCCCATAACTCCTGAGATGTGGCTTAAGGACAATCTGACTGGCATTCATAAAGTCCAACCCAAGTAGCAATGGCATACATAGTTGTTCATCCTTTATGACATGCACAGGGATGGTGATGTGGATGTCATGAAATCCTAGTAGTAGGACAGTTTTTCCCTCTGCTTGACTTTCTTGTCCATTAGCCATGACAAACTTCGGTACTTCACTTCTACTCAGGGTTTCACCAGGTGTTCTTATCCTCTTCCACAGGCTTTGTTTCATGAGGGAATAAGTACATCCAGAGTCGAGGACAGCATCTCCTGTAGTTCCCCGAATAGTTACAGGAACCACCAGCAGGGACAGTACCGCTTGAACTACGGCCACATCTCCTCCATGTCCCCGGGCTTGGCTGTGCTCAGACTTTCTTCCTGTTTTCTTTGATCTGTCCGAAGGATGGGCCTGCTGTACTCTACTCCAGTATTCCCGGGAGTTGCTCCAATCCCTTTCAATCAGCGACCCCACTTTCACGAGTTGTTCCACCGTGGTTACGATGCCTCTTAGACCACTGGCCAGTCTGGGGTTGCAGGCACTCAAGATTCTGCGGACAATTTCTTGTTCAGCCATGTCCGGTCTCCACTTTAAGCACAGGGCTCGATGGTCATAAGCAAAGTCCCTCACACACTGGTTTGGTGCTTGAACGTTTGAGCGGAGCTGTTCCTCTATTTCAGCATGGTAGTCGGTAGGCAGGAAGGCTTCCAGGAATGCAGCCTTAAAGTCATCCCAATCTTTTATTTTTGTCCGTGTCGCCAGCCACCAGCTGCGTGCGGGTCCTTTCAGAACAGTGTTTAGTGTGCCTAGGAGCTCCACATCTGACAAGGGTCTGAGCGTTAAGAAGTTCTCACACTGCTCTATAAAATCAGTCACATCTGAGGTGCTGCGGGATTCCCCAAACTGAGGAAAGTCCATCTTAATAGGGGGTCTGGCAGCAGCATAATGGGATGTCTGGCTAGCGTCTCTCTCCCCAGCCAGTCCACCAATGGGCCCATGAGCAACTGGAGTTGAATACGTGGACGGCCCCCAAGAGAGAGCACCTTTGCGGACCGTTTGATTTAGTTCCTCCGACCAGCGTTTATCCCTACGCTTGAGACAGGCCCCAACCTCTTGGTCCAACTTCTGGAGGTGGTGCTCTACGTATTCCTTTATTAAAACAGCAGAGGAGTCAATAGCAGCCCTGAGTCCCTCCTCACGATGGAGGGTGCTGTCAATCGCATCTCGGAGGCGTTGTTCCAAGGCTTCAACTTTCTGCTGGAGGTCCGAGAGTTGTTCTGCCAATGTCTCAGTTTCGGTGTTAACCCCAGCATCTGCTTGAACCACTGATGGGTCCAGATACATGCTACTGAGCATGGAGGATAAGTGGGTTACATCAGGATTGTCTGGCTGTAGCCTGACTGTAACATGCCGGTCGAATTTCCCCAAGGGTGCTGAATGCTGATTAGACGCAGACTCCTCAGAGGAGGAATCTGAATGATTTGAAGCTGACATAGTTTGAGTTAAGGTCCTCCAGGCGCTGAAATCTGATGCTGTATGCAACAAATCAGTATTTGTATGATATATGTACATGTGTTGGTGTCATGTATATAAAATATGCTGACTTCACAATATCAAAAAACAACAACTTGCATTTAAGCCACTATTCCAACCTCTAAAATCCACCACTTACTTTCTCTACACCAAAAAAATTTTAGACACTAATTTGGGCCTACAATATTTGTAAATGAAAAACAAAATCAACTGAGAGGCTATGAAGTAAAATGCTTTTGTCGAAATTAATTTAGCTTTACTTCAAACAACCAAAAAATATACATAGCAGCCTCACTCCACAAGAACACTAGCTTCCCACATGGGCCACCAAATATAACAACCTGCCCCCCACCGCTACGATAAAAGGGGACTAATTATTACATTCGCTAAATTAGTCAGGGGCAGTGCCTGGAGCTGACGGCGCTTAAAACTCATAAAGGTTGAGCAGAAAGCATAAACCAGTAAACAGAAAATAATTCTAAATTTAATCATTATTTTATAAATGTGGGACCACACCTTGCAAAGAATATTGATAATGTTTCTGGTTCTCCTTCTGATTTCATAAATGAAAATTATCCCTCTTTAAATACGTTTGATCCAATAAAACCTTTAGAAATACTTGACATCATTAAGAATCTTAAAAACTCTTCTGCTGGCCATGATGAAATTACAGCCTATGTTATCAAAAAAGTTGCACCTATAATTGTTGCTCCGTTAACATTTATTTTTTCCCTGTCACTTGAATCTGGTATTATCCCACAAGATCTAAAACTTGCCAAGGTCATCCCACTGTTTAAAGCTGATGACCCATCTGTATTTTCAAATTATCGCCCCATATCAGTTCTCCCGTGCTTTTCTAAGATACTTGAGAGATTGGTGTACTCTAGAATCTTGAGGCATCTTGATGCCAACAATATTTTGTATGAGCATCAGTATGGCTTTAGAAGGAATCATTCTACATATATGGCTCTCTTGCATCTTAGAGAAAAGATTTCAACTGCTTTTGAGAAAAATGAATATGCTCTAGGAATTTTCTTGGACTTATCAAAAGCTTTTGACACTGTGGATTATGAAATCTTGTTATCAAAAATGTCTTGTTATGGTTTTAAAAATAAGGTTCTGAAATGGGTTGAAAATTATTTACACAACAGAGAGCAAATTGTAATTTTTAATGGTAAATTGTCAAAGCGAGATGTCCTAAAATGTGGAGTTCCACAAGGATCCATTTTGGGTCCATTATTATTTCTCATATACATTAATGATCTACCAAAAGCATCTAGTGTTTTGACACCTATCTTATTTGCTGATGATACCAATCTTTTTGTTGCTGATGGTAACTTTGACTCACTTATTGATAAGGCAAATTATGGGCTCAGTCAATTTGCTCAGTGGTTTCAGTTAAATAGACTATCACTTAATGTTAAAAAATCTAATTTCATCTTATTTAAGAATAAGAATAAAAATTACAATCCAGAAAAAACTAAAATTTATATTAATAAACATTTACTTTCTAATGTTTCATCAACAAAGTTTTTAGGTGTCTATCTTGATGAGAAACTTTGTTTTAAGAATCATTGTGAATCAGTGTATAAGAAGATTTCTAAATCTTTAGGTATTATAAAAAAGGTTAAACCATATTTAAAAACAAGTACTATATTGACTTTGTACAATAGTTTAATTTATCCCCATATTTCTTACTGTAATTTAATTTGGGCTAGTACCTATCCTTCTTACTTGCAGTCAATCCATAAACTTCAAAAGTCTTTTGTAAGAATTGTCACTAACTCGCCATATTTAGCTCCATCCACACCTCTCTTTAAAAAATTAGAAATTCTTACAATCTATGATGTGAATAAGTATCAAACAGGAATCCTAATGTATAAAGTTATATGTATTCCACTTTCTTTACCTAAATATTTTCATAATTTATTTGAGTTCAATTCTTATTATCATTCATACTCTACAAGAAGGAAGTGTGATTTACATATACCCTTCTGTAGAACCACTGTTGCTAAATTTTCATTCATGTATCAGGGTGTTGTGCTGTGGAACAGTTTGAAACAATTAAGTGAATCATGTACAACATTATCTGTATTCAAAAGAAAGTTTAAAAAAACTTTTTAGCTTTTCTAACACATTAGTTTTTTTTTTTATTTTATTTATAATTTTATATTTTTTGACAATTTAAATGTATTTAATTTCAATTATTATTTTTTGCTTTAGTATGTAACTGTGTGTGTTTAAAGTAAGATGTAAGTTTATGTATAAAGCTCTTATGATTTTTTTTCTTGATTTTTTTAGAAGGGGGGGTGCGCTTGTAAGCCCAATTAGGGTTTTTATGACCTCTCCTGCACATAAAAAAAAAAAAAACTTTTCTTTTACGTGTGTTGTTTCTTTTTGTGCAAACAATAAACAAACAAACAACAAACAAACAAAATTCACCCCACATACAAGAAAAATTCTCATAAACATCTATTGATATTAGCCATGTGATGACATTTAATACCCTTTACCCAATTTAAACAAACAAATCAGTTGTGCACATAAACAACCCGAACGCTTCATTCCCCCAACATTTACATATCTGCAGCATTCCCCCCAACATCTACTTATCTGCAGACAAACCCCATAAATCAAATCAAAACCCGAAATGCACCAACTTTCAGTCCAAACGCTCTCTCAGATAAAAAGTTTGTTTGAAGCGGGATGAGGAAACGCCCACTCAATCCATCCAGGCGTCGGCGCGCCAAAAAATAAAAATAAACAATCTCACCAGAGTCTCAAGTTCCTTTTAGCGTGCCTCCCCTGCAGTCCTGGGTAAAGGAAAAATTACTAATCCACAGCGATCCCAACTCAGGGTGATACACAGTCCACAGGCAGTCCACAGGGCAACGGCCTCACGCCAAATCCTTCTCAGCAGGTGCGCACTCCAAGGTGAGACAGAGAGGAAGCGCCGTCACTTCCTCCTCCTTTTAAGTCCACTCCCCACCGTCTCCAAAACGTATTATTACAAAACAAATTTACACAAACAAATAAACAAGTTCAAACTTTCATTTGGAACACACTCATTACCTTACAGGAGACAATAATTAATAATAAATGGTCATATTTGCAGCGTAGATAATATAATAAAATAAGGAGAAAAAAAAAGGAAATAAATCTAACGCTGTATTAATCGATCAGTGACCATTACAAATTTAACAATATTCAAGGAAATCAAATTCTGTTCAGCTCTGGAGTCAATTAAAGCCTGAGTAGAAAAACTATCTTTGTCAAAATGAGCTGTTGCAGGGAGACATACATTTTTCTAAGGAGTTGAAGTCAAATTACCCACCAATATCTCCTGATTTACTGGTGGTTCTGTCCTTTTAAATGGAGCTGACAGTCTCTCACAAAGTGAAAACTCTTTCCACAATAAAGACACTCATTAGCAGATACTCTGAGTTGTTTTTCTTTGGGGGATAGTTTTGCCCGACCCACCTGCATCGGTTCCGGTTCGGGGAAAACTGGTGTCTGGGAACTACTTCCAGTTAAGGGGTCGTCCCAAGATTTGTAGTCCCTTTCTAATTTACGTTCTCAATTTCTATTGTTAATACAAATGGCAAGGCTTGTTAGATCCTCTAAGTCCTAGGGAGGTTCTTGTGTGCCGATCTGGTCTTTAATGTTCAGAGTCAGAGTCAGAGTCAGAGAGAATTTATTGTCATTTACACCGCATGTAGTACATGTGTTGAAAACGAGATTATGTACACAGGGTCCCAGTTACATCCAACAACAAATGCAAGAGAAATACAATAATAACATCTAGGATTAACTAAGAGAGACATCACATCAGCTAGTAATACACTAAGCCCTAATGTAGTAGAAAAACATCATTATAAACAGCAGCACGAACATGAGCAGATGGTCACAGATGAACGCAGCAACAAGAAACAGATCAGTACAGTATCAGTTTGATGTGACATTTTGCAGTGTTTATTCTTATTATTTATTTATTCATGAGTCTGATGTTGTCGTTAAGCGTGTTGTCGTTAAGCGTGATCCGGAAATCGCTTTTTAGTACGATCCCTCCCCATCCTGACTCTTCTGCGATCACCCGGAAATGGATGGAGAACTCAGCGACTGATCTAGAACCTTGTCTTGATGGTGAATAATCTTTGTTGCGCTTCCTCTTGTAATAGAGGGTGATCGAAAACTAGCTTAACGTCTCTTATAAAGGATGAGAAGGACAGGGAGGACAAAGAGTGAGAGCAGAGGTGAGTGGTGGCCCACTGAAGAGCTTCGCCCTTAAGGGCAGTGACAATAAAATAAATATGGAACGAGTCGGTGGCGTACATGATGGGTGCTTGATTGAAAGCGAGTTCACATTGGAGAAGGAAACCACCCACCAGCTTGGAGTCTCCTCCAAAGAGTTTGGTCGGTCTGACATCAGGTTTGTGTCTAAAACTTGATGCTGGAACTGGAGTTGGTTCGTGTGGGCGGGGTGGTTCAGAGCCTCTGGTAGTCATGGTGGAAACTTATTGTCCGAGAGCATGTATCATGCCACTAAGTTCAATCTGTTGGGTGAGGATTTTAGTTAGATTTTGTTCATTAGAGTCACTTCGGGCTCTTAGAGTTGATATTGCCTGGTCCCTCTGGCTGTCTTTGGTCTGGCCTTGAGTGTCTGATTGGCTCAAACATTCTAATATGGTCTTTGATAAATATGACCCCAAATGGCAAAGACACAAGGACAAGCAAGTACAAAAAGTGATAGTTTATTTACAGTGCTGGAACGGGTTTTGGCTATGGGAAGAGAAGAGGAGAGGCGGTGAATATCTTGAGATTGGATGATCCTTTTAAACAACTGTGATGATAGTAGTAATCGTTCTTACTGTTGAATGTGATTGCAGGTGGCGTCAGAACTATGGGTCCATGGAGGGCGAGATCCAAAGAAGGTGAAGGGTCCAAGGGGTAAGTACTGATCGAAGGTGGAGAGTAGTGAAGATATCCAGGGTGTAGTCCTTCAGTTATGGGTTTGGTGTGCAGGATTGGCAACCAGACACAACCTAGGAGACGAGCGGGCAAGCAGGGCGGAACAGGAGCTGAACAGACGGGCAAGAAGGCAAACAGGTTAGTGCAGACGAGTCAAACTATGAATTTACTAGCTGTCACAGTATTACCAAAGGCAATCAATGTTTGAGCGTTGGCTGAACGTCTGGTTGTGGTTTAAGTAGAGCAAGAGGTGCAGATCTTGACAGCAGGTGCAGGTGTGGCTAATCAATTGATTAGCTATTGAGGAAGGTTGCTGGAGGAGAAGGCAGGAATAAAAATGATGCAAGAAAACAGAAAGTTATGCACCATAACTCATGTTCCCTGAAGGAAAGGAACGAGGTACAACATACTTGATATGGGAATTGCGCCCTCGCGCGATTTACTGAAGGAATACATTCACTCCTTTACGGCATGGNGACCTAGCCTGGTTGAAACCATACCCTGTGCTTCACTTCGCTTCACACAAGGGTCTGGAATTTTCCCATTGAAAACCGTTTCTTGCTGGAGGCGTTGGCCTCTGATTAGGAACAAAACCATTGGATAATTTGAACAGGGAAACCATTCTGCTCCCTCCCCTCAGCCACCCCCCTCTGCTGAAGTTCAGCAGCTGAACTTGACTGACAACTGCTCCGCCCCCTCTGCAGCGTTTCTCTTGCTGCGCAAATTCTGTGTTTATATCATATGTTATAAAACGTTTTAATACAATAAAATCAAACCATGGATCGCTGGTCCAGCTCACCAAAACACCAGAAAATCTGATGGGACTCGCTCAGCAACTAAAACCCGAGTTTATTTCTCGTGACAACCTGAGGCATTTCCGTGTTCATTTTACAGCAACGAATTGAGCCTGCTGTCTCTCTCATTTTACTCAGCAGGAGGGTGGAGGAGAAGGAGCGATTACTTAACTTTTGGGGGAAAAAACCAAAAGAAAACTCCAGATAAGGGATTAAGAAGGGGAAATTAATAAATTTGTGTCACATATCTGCATCGCTTTGCATGAGAACGCGGCTGCGCGCTGGCTCTGGCTGCGCGCCGGGACAGGTGGCACTCAGCGGAGAGGAGGAGGAGGAGGAGGGAGAAGGGAGCGATAACTTGACTTTTGGCCCAAAAACCAAAAGAAAACTCCAGATAAGGGATTAAGAAGGGGAAATTAATAAATTTGTGTCACATATCTGCATCGCTTTGCATCTTTTGAATGAGAACATGCCGCTGCTCGCTGACTGAGCGCTGGCAGAGCCTTTTATAGGGCTCTGCGCGCTGGGACAGGTGGGGGCGTGGGTTAGGGTCCAAAACTCCGCCCCTTCTGTTCTCTGATTGGTCCGAACAAAAATCTACTGGACAAATCCTTGTGGGCGGGTAAAGTCCCAGACTGTGCAGTGAAGGGAAATGAGAATTGAGCGGAGCTGTGCAGGAAGGCGAGGGCCAGGCTAGGGCAGACCCACTTGTGAACAGAAACCCGCGGATCCGCGCTCAGAATACAGATGACATCAGTGTGCGACCGCAGGATTAATCAACAGGCAGATTTATAACTGAGGAAATCTCTCTTTTTTTTCCTCTCTCTGTCTCTCTCTCTCTCGCAGCTGAGACACACACACACAGCGGAGACACGTGTGTGTGTGTGTGTGTGTGTGTGTGTGTGTGCGCGCGTGCGCTGATCAAGGGACACAGCTCCGCTGTCTGTGTGTGTGAACGCTGCGAGTGACATCCGCTCCCTCTAGCGCGCGCGCACAGGGGGAGGGAGGGAGACGTCAGGGAGTTGTACATTTATTACTGAGAAAATGTTTAAAATGACACAACACGACTACTGTACTTGTAAATTTTTCTTTTTTTTCCTTCTCTCTGAGCAGCGTAGGTGGTGCTGCTGTCTGTGTGCGCGCTGATGTGCAGCCAGCTGCAGGCTACATTTATTACTGAGGAAATATTAAAAATGACACGACAACTTGTACACGTCTGACGTCTGTCCCACAATAAATACGTTGCGGTCCAGTTCAACTCAGCTCCACGCCTCTTTTGGAGCCGCGCTCCGGCTTCATTTCTGAACTCGTTTTTGTGAGCGGGACTTACCCGCATTCACCTGTTGTCTTATGAATGACCTGAGGAGGGTTAAAGCCGGACTGGTCTGTGCGGGAATAGCGCGGGTTTGACTTATGAAAGGGGCTTCTGTCTTGTTTGATACATCCTAGGACATCGGGGTCTCAATGGAGTCAGTCTGAACCATTTTTGACTCAGTCTGAACCATAATTGACTCAGTCTGAACCATTTTTGGCTCAGACTGAACCATTTTTGACTCAGTCTAAACCACAATCGACTCAGTCTGAACCATTTTTGACTCAGTCTGAACCACTATTGACTCAGTCTGAACCACCATTGACTCAGTTTGAACCACAATTGACTCAGTCTGAACAATTTTTGGCTCAGTTTGAACCATTTTTGACTCAGTCTGAACCACTATTGACTCAGTCTGAACCACAATTGACTTAGTCTGAACAATTTTTGGCTCAGTTTGAACCATTTTTGACTCAGTCTGAACCACTATTGACGCAGTCTGAACCATTTTTGACTCATTCTGACCCATTTTTGACTCCATCAATTTCACTTTATTTTCAAGTTGTTCAATGGTTCTTTGCAAATTTTCGTTTTCCTCAATTAATTTTGTAGTTTTTGTCTCGTCCATGTTGGCTGTGACGCCGATCTCAGATGTTTGTTTGACATTTTGCTGTTCATTTTTGGTTGCGCTTTTATCGATTTTTTTGAATTGTAAACATTGCTCACACAGGGTTTCCTCAGATTTTAAATGGTCTGTCAATTTGGTTTTTGCCTCAGCCTGGAGTTTGCATGAAAAAAACTCAGTAGAAATATTTTTTAATCCTTTTCTCATTTTTTTCTCAGCAATCTCTAATTCCTCTACCTCTGTCCTTCCGATCTTGGATTGTTTTTCAAGTATTTGGTATTCATTATGTAGATTTGTTTGTTTTAGCGTTAATCCTTGGGATTCTCGTTCATACTGTTGGAGCAGAGCTGTTAAAAGCTGAATTTCCCGTTCAAATTCTTCATTCATAGAAAGTTGCCTCACTTCAGCTTGCAAATATTCTATAATGTCCGTTGACTGTTCTAGCTGTTCTCTCAAATTTTTTATTTAGTTGAGAGTTGAGTAGAGTGGTACAAATGGTTTTCTCTCAGTGGTGATATTCTCCTGCTGAAACATGTTTGCAGTTAGTCCAACGTTTTTATTTCGTGTAGCCTATAACCATTGAAACATCCAAGTAGGCATCCAGAAGTTACTGATCAATCAATCGCTTTTCACTGGTATAAATAGTATGTCTGTGACATATCAAAGGACAAAATGACTTATATGTTTGTCTGTGACATATCAAAGGACGAAATGACGTATATGTTTGTCTTTGAAGTATCAAAGGACAAAATGACGTTATCTCCATTCTTCTTCTTCTTCTCGTGGTGTTTATTGGCGGTTGGCAAACTAACGTAAGGTGCATTACCGCCACCTACTGAGCTGGAGTGTGGACA
>JBBPBX010026598.1:25066-37974 GCA_038048925.1 Garcialebias charrua | reverse complement strand
TTTTTTTTTTTTTTTTTTAGAAGTCTTTATTCATTTCATAACAAAAATTAAAATACATAACATAACAACAAACATATCTCTAACTACAAAACATAGTATGTATAAAATGAAAGGCAGCAGATGAAGAAAAAAATCTTATAATATCTGCTCCTTTGTTATCCAATAAACCATTCAAATAAACAAATTCAAAGAAATTCAAAACACAAATAATTCAAGCGATATTTCAGTTTTCTAACACTTTTCATAAAATACATTCATATATATTTCTTTAACATATGGACTTTTACCAGTTTCTTAAATATTGAGATGGATTTAGCTTCCTTAACAGCTAACTCTAAATCGTTCCACAGTCTAACACCTTGAATTAGGGTAGATCTTCCCTTCAAACTGGTTCTGAATTGTGGTTTAAGAAAAACATCCTTCCCCTTAAGATTATAATTGCTGGATCTTTTCACATAATTATTTTGGATATTGGAAGGTAATGCATTATGATGCGCTCTATACATAAATGACAAGATGTTATAATCCACTAAATCAGGGAACTTCAAAAACTTCAGTTCACAAAATAATATATTTGAAGGATGACAATAATGTTTACCCTTGATAATTCTTATAATTCTCTTCTGTAGTATAAATATGGGCATTGTGATTGTTTTGCATGCTTTTCCCCAAACATTAATACAGTAAATCAGATGTGGCACAACAATTGTATTGTACAACAAACACAAGGCTTTATCATTCAGTAGATACCTGACTCTATAAAAAAGTGCAACAGTTTTCGATATTTTCATTTTAACTGAATTTATGTGTTGCTTCCAAGATAATTTATCATCAATGATGACACCCAAAAACTTCGCCTCATATACTCTACAGATTTCTGAATTGTCAATCTTGAATGAAACATCAATATTTTTATTTTTATTGCTGAATATCATATAATTAGTCTTATTTAAGTTTAACGATACTTTGTTGAGTCTAAACCAATTTTGAATTTTATTAAACTCAATCATAATTAAGTTCAATAACTGTTCAACATTCATACCAGAACAAAAAAAAGTTGTGTCATCTGCAAAAAGAACACATTTAAGGAGACTGGACGCCTTAACCAAATCATTTACATACAGGATGAACAACTTTGGACCAATTACAGATCCTTGAGGTACTCCGCATGTAATGGTGCAGTAATCTGATCTTACATCATTTATCTGCACAAATTGTTTCCTGTTATTTAAGTAACTGCTCACCCATTTCAGAGTCAATCCTCTGATACCATATTTATACAATTTCTCAGAAAGAATGTTATGATCGACCGTATCAAACGCCTTTTTTAGGTCAACAAACACACTCACACAGTACTGTTTTTGGTCCACAGCAGTTGTTACTTGTTCAATAAAATCCACAAGCGCCATGGATGTAGAATTTTTTGCTCTGAAACCATATTGGCTATTGGTTAAAATATTTTGTTTTTCAATAAATTGGTCTAATCTGTTACTAAATAATTTCTCCAATATTTTAGAAAACTGTGGTAACAAGGATATCGGTCGATAGTTATTAAACTCACATTTGTCACCTCCTTTAAACAGAGGTACCACCTTGGCCACCTTCATTTTGTCAGGAAATATTCCTTTTGTAAATGATAAATTGCAAATATATGTAAATGGTTCGATTACATGTCCCAGTATGTGCTTTACAAACATCATATCCATTTCCATATAATCCTTTGATCTTTTGTCCAAAAATTTATTAACGACACTCATTATTTCATATTTATCAGTTCCATGCAGGAACATACTTTCAGGGTAATCATCAATTAAATAATTCACATCCTTATTCACCTTAGGTATCGTTGCAGCAAGGTTGGTTCCAACGTCAACAAAGTAATGATTGAATCCATTTACAATTACATTTTCATCTTGTACTTTCTTGTTATCCATTGTAAAGGTTTGTGAAATGCTTGTTTTATTTGTATTTTTTTGTAGAGCGTTATTCACTACCCGCCATGTAGCTTTCATGTCTCCATCCATCCATCCATCATCCATCCATCTTCTTCCGCTTATCCGGGGTCGGGTCGCGGGGGTAGCAGCCTAAGTAGGGAGGCCCAGACTTCCCTCTCCCCAGCCACTTGGAGCAGCTCCTCCGGGGGAATCCCAAGGCGTTCCCAGGCCAGCCGAGAAACATAGTCCCTCCAGCGCGTCCTGGGTCTTCCTCTGGGTCTCCTCCCGGTGGGACGTGCCCGGAACACCTCACCAGGGAGGCGTCCAGGAGGCATCCTAACCAGATGCCCGAGCCACCTCAACTGGCTCCTCTCGATGTGGAGAAGCAGCGGCTCTACTCCGAGTCCCTCCCGGATGACTGAGCTTCTCACCCTATCTCTAAGGGAGAGTCCAGCCACCCTGCGGAGAAAACTCATTTCAGCCGCTTGTATCCGAGATCTTGTTCTTTCGGTCATAACCCAAAGCTCATGACCATAGATGAGGGTGGGAACGTAGATCGATCGGTAAATTGAGAGCTTTGCCTTTTGACTCAGCTCTCTCTTCACCACGACAGACCGGTACAGCGCCCGCTTCACCCATCTCACATTGCACCCGACCCCTTTGGCCCCTCCCACAGGTGGTGAGCCCATGGGAAGGGGGACCCACGTCTCCTCTTCGGGCTGTGCCCGGCCGAGCTCCATGGGTAAAAGCCCGGCCACCAGGCGCTCGCCAGCGTGCCCCACCTCCGGGCCTGGCTCCAGAGTGGGGCCCCGGTGACCCGCGTCCGGGCGAGGGAAAACTTAGTCCATTAATTGTACTCATCATAGGGGTTTTTGGGCTGCGCTTTGTCAGATCCCTCACCTATCCCTCACCCTCACCGCTTTCATGTCTCATCCCTCACCGCTTTCATGTCTCCGTTACTTTTATTCAATAAGTCACTATAATATTCTTTCTTATGTTTTCTTATAATCCCAACTAATTTGTTTTTATATTGTTTATATCTATTTTCAGCTTCCCGTGTTCTACATTTCAGGAAACATGAATACAAATGATTTTTCTTTTTACAAGCATTTCTCAATCCCTTCGTCATCCATTGCTGGTCAACAACTTTCTTCTTTGTGTAATTTCTTATAATACAATTTTTTTTATATAAAGCTTCAAGGATATCCATGAATGCATCATACGATTTATTTACATCATCAACATAAACACTATCCCAGTTTTGTTCAATTAAATCATCTTTCAACTTGTCCAAGGCTTTCTTAGATGTGTTTATTATTTTTGTTGTACATGGAATTATTTTTTTTGTTGATTGAAACTTCTTGAAGATGGCAAACACCGGTAAATGATCACTAAGATCACTCATTAAGATGCCACCAGTCACATTTCCATTTGTGGCATTTGTAAAAATATTGTCATCACACGCGTCTACCTGATCTGATCACTGTGAAATATTTCAAGTCTCTCTTGTAAATGAGTCCCCGAGGCTCAATGGGACTAACCTGTATAAATAAAAGGTTGAATGAAAAATCACGGCGGGAAAGGAAGAAAATGTCGGCCGTGTGGAAGTTTTTTTAAGTGTCGGAAACTGATAGCAGAACTGCTATTTGCAATGACTGGTCAGCGTCAGTGATGCGAGGAGGAGCAAAAACGAAGTCCTACAACACTTCAAACTTAATCAACCATCTCAAGAACCCTCCATTCCGACCATTACGATGAGTTCATGATGGCCATGAAATTTACAAATTTGCACTGTTCAAGTATTGTCATTGTGTTAGAGAAAGTGAATGTCATGAATATATTTGACATTAAACATAATCCTAGTTCAAGAGTTGCATCATTTTCAGCCCCCTTTGTGGCATCTGCATTTGGTAGTAGGCCAAACTGACAAAGACCATGCAGAATAATGTATTCTAATTCTAGAGAAGAGAAAGATATGGAGTCTCTGTAAGGTCTAGGAAAAAAAATATTGGTTTGGTATCGGTTGTCAGCCAAATAAGTTTTAACATATCGGCATATATCGGCCAAAAATCCAACATGGTGCATCTCTGATTCGGATTCATCTGCACACCCCAACTTCAATGACGTAAAAGTCAGATGAAATGCCACAGGACCATTCAGGTTGAGGACACTTTGAAAAACATCAGTTGTGGACCCAATTCATAACCACTTAAGAAGATGACCTGGATATGATTTTTTTTAATCAGCTTTATGGCAATCAAACTGTCAAAAATTAATAAAGTCACATATGATCAAACAAGTCAAACTGGGGTCACTTTTGAGACTTGCACCAGCCAAATGGCTGTTGACAAGATTCAGACTGTTTCCACTTTAACATGCCATTGACACGTCACAACATGCTGAATTTGACTGAGTCAAAACTGCATAATGTTCATCTTATAGAGTGTAGTTTGCATGAGAGGTCCAGAAATTTCATTTCAGGTTAACTGGAGTTCTTTTGGATGACTGAAAATAATTTACGTCTCATGTGGGGATGTTTCAGAATTCAGTGAAGAAAGCTCATCTGAGGAGCTCTTTATACATTTTAGGTTTTGGGGAAAAAAAGGTACAAATCTATCTGAACGTTTGTGTTCACTCAACAGAACACTTTTCAGCGAGAGACTGACGATGAAAGGAAAAAAATGTTAGAAGCATGAAGGTGATCAAAACATGACGTGTGCAGCAGATCTTACATCTTTGCCATTATCCTCAAATCAAATGTGGATTAAGCAAATACAAAATTCAAGTTGGTACTTAATTTTTACAGTAGACAATAAAGTAATAATTAACTAATGCAGACAAGCTTTATAACTGAGAAAAGTAAACTTTGATTTATTGCTACATTATCTTATCTTCCTGCTTGGGTAAAGCGGATGGAGGTGTAACCGAGTGGCAGCCGCACAAATCTTAAGATAAAGTACTTTGCATCCTGTAATAATTTATCAGCATAAAACTAAAACAAACACTGTGTTCCAGAATTATTTTAAAAAGATTACACATCCTTTAAATAACTGTCCCAAAAATATATATACTGTATATATTTATTTTTGTTTAGCCCGTTTGTTCAAGCATTCCTGCTTTAATGTGCCAGAATCGGCTGATTCAGGTGAGATATATTCCAACAACTTGTGTAAAACTCAAATGTGCCTTTTTTTTATTTTAAGTAGGTCACGCTTGCACAAGCTTTTGAGACTCTCAAACAGAATGATGTGGCCTGTGCCTGGGGGCTGCAGCCACCATTTTTTCCAGTCCATTAATAGCATAATGAGGAGATCACACAGTGCCTAATCACATTCACTTAGCCTAATAGTTAAAGGTCCAAAGAGCAGCAGTGGACCCCTCTGCTCCTTATGATGGCGTTTCATGATGATTCCTGCTCAGAACCTAATTATGTGTCAGCACGCTCAATCAAAAATCCAATTCATTTTTATTATGTCTATTGTCTCTAGACGCTACAAAACTGGTGATGTAAAGAATTGTGGAGTTCCTAAATAATGTATTCCTAAAGTTTTAAAACTTGCAGAGTTTGATTTTCGTAATAATTCTAACAACCACTTAACAAGTTGCACACACATGGTCTGATCAAAACTCTACAGGACAGGACTAATGAAGTACTGGCTTCTAGGGGAGTAATGGTATATGTGACTAAGTCAGTTCAGTTTGAACTTCGGTGAGGGTCACGTGGTTTGAGTTTGGTATAACAAGGAATCATTATTTTTTTTATTTTAAATGTTTGATTTCAGACAAGTTATGAGTGACTTACATGTAACATGTGGGAACTTGTAACCAGTAATTTAGACCTAACTCATCTAGGGCTTTAACAGACTACTCGAGTAATCGACACATCGATTCCTAGGACCTCTATCGAGTTTTTTTATTTCACATCAAGTATTCGTAGTGATGTCATCACGTCGCAGTTACAGAACAGAAAATGAATCAACTTCCTGTTTGGAGCGCGTTGCGAACCGGTGTTACACCAAATTCTGTGACCACCGTATATTATGACCATAGGGGGCGGTGTTGCATGCCCTGTTGCAGGTCACAGAATGTAACACCGGGTCCAATCGACCGAACCAGAACCAGCTTCCACTGACCTTGTTTCACAAATAAAAAGCAAAAAATATGAATCTCTAAACCTATTAAAAAAAAAACTACAAACATAATTATCTCTAAAACTAAACCTAATCAAAAAGGCGTTCAATACAAGATCAACTGGGCTTTATTTGTAACAGAAGACGTTTCGCTTCTCATCCGAGGAGCTTTACTTGAATTGAACTTGAATTGATAAAGCTCCTCGGATGAGAAGCGAAACGTCTTCTGTTACAAATAAAGTCCAGTTGATCTTGTATTGAACGCCTTTTTGATTTATCATGTCCTGGACGACTGAGAATCTTCACCAGCAACTAAACCTAATGCGGTGGTCGACCGCCCCACTGTTTTTAGTTTCATTTTTGATGTGCCGCACGTTTCTTTCAGCAGCTTAATAATAATAATAACTAATAGTTTTGGTTTTTCTGTGATTTATCTGCAGTATGATAAATGGTAGTCCAGCATAATGTACACTCCCAATGTTTTGTTGGTCTTTTTTTTTTTTGTAAATACTAAATGAAGTGGTTTTTTTGTGTTTTTATTCATTTATTTTTGCATCTTAAGATCCTATGACATCATAAACTACTCGAGTTCTACTCTAGCTTTATTATGTTAATGTCGAGTTAAAAAAGTATGTACTCGTTCAACCCCTAAACTCATCAGCAACATGTCGGCATACGCTGAAAATGTTGTGCATGTACCGGTACAGAAGTTTTGTCTGGCATTGGCATATGACAAGTTATAACATTGTATGTCAGTGTGATGTTAACTTATTCAAAACTTTCACCAAACTTGTGCGAATTATACCAGCGAGTTTGGCATTTTTTCATACGCTGAAACATATGAAAAAATGTATGTCACTGTGTGACATAAGTTCTGCATAAGTTACACTAACGTTGTGCATAAGTCAAAAACATGCAGCTATAAACCAGCATGTTTGATGAAATGTAAGCATCGACACAAGTTGTCCAAAACTTGTTAGTGTGAAGAAAGGACTTAAAGCGGCAGATCATGTACAGCAAAGTACCGGTATTCACCAACTGGTAAATTCACTACCAAATAAAAACATCATGTGTCTTTTTATTCAGTCTGAACTGTAACAAAATAACTCACAGGATCTGTGTCAAACTGAAAGTTCGATAAACTCTAGAAAGATGCCTCTTGGAAAAAAATCACTAAAATTTTAAATTCAAACAAAAACCAAGGAGGGTTTGCTTTAAGCATTTGACTTCACGCAAAATACAGGGCAACACAAAACTGAAAGTTATGCACCAAAACTCATGTTCCCTGAATGAAGAGAACGAGGTGCAACACTATTGCTATAGGAAATTGCGCCCCCGCGCGATTACCTGAAGGAATACATTCACACCTTTACGGCAGGGGGCGTCAGCGTCACCCCAGAGGCCCCGCCCTCTGGGTACTTAAGACGCGGACGCCATCCAAACGGTCTCCATGGAGAAATGTTCCACATGTTGTTAAAAGCATTAGAAAAGCAATTAATCAAATAGAGAGCTGGTCTTATGAATGGGGTTTCAAACTGTCTGTAAGCAAAACTAAATACATGATGATAACAAACAAAAAGAAGATAAAAGATGAACATTTCTTACTATATGGACAACCTATACAATTGGTTAGTGAATTTAAATATCTTGGCTTATGGTTAGATAGTTCATACTCATGGCAATGTCATTTAAATCAGGTAGAGACAAAGTGTAAAAGAGTAATAAATCTAATGAAAGCAGTGGCAGGTAATAACTGGGGAGCAGATAAACAATCACTTTTAAATATATACAGAGCTCTTATGAGATCGACGTTGGACTATGGATGCATAGTATATGGAGCAGCAGCAAATTCTACACTTCAAAAATTAGATAGACTTCAATCCAGAGCACTACGTGTGTGCACAGGAGCAATAAAGACAACCCCCATTAATGCACTACTTATAGAAAGTGGTGAAACTCCGTTAGAAATGAGAAGAACTAAACTGTCATTAACTTACTGGATTAAACTTAAAGGAAGTAAAGAAAATCCTGCAGCAACGACAATTGAGGATTGTTGGGAATATAACAAATATCACAGAAATGGATTTGGGTGGAAAATAAACAAATTAGCGGAAATATATGGAATAGACCATATAGAATTTGCACAGATTAATCCAAAAAGTGTTATCTCACCCTGGTTAATTCCAGAAAGTAAAGTTGATATGAAAATACTAGAAATGAAGCGAGAATGGAATGTAAATGAAATAGGGGTGAACACCAGCAAATACATTAGAGAATCATATTATAATTACATGGAAATTTACACAGATGGCTCAAAAAATACAAAGGGGTGGGTGGGAATAGGAGTTTATATCCCAGAATTTGAAGTTTGTATTTCCAAAAGGATATCAGATCAACTTTCAATATACACAGCAGAGATGGTGGCAGTTATATTTAGCTTACAATGGATTGAGGAGGTTAGACCTGATAGGGTGGTGATATGCACTGATTCAAAGGCTGTCATAGAAAGTATGCAGTCTAAAGGAAACGACAGGAAAGACCTTCTTTTGGAAATACAGCACACATTATTCCGGTTACACAGAGGTGGAATTGATGTACAGTTTTGTTGGGTGCCAGCACACGAGGGGGTGGAAGGGAATGAACGAGCAGATAAACTTGCTAAAAAAGCATTGAAAGGAGAAATAACAGCTAATATAACATTAGGGAAAGGAGAGGGTAAGTCAATTATTAAAGGAAGAGAAAAAGAAAAATGGCAGAAAAGATGGAATGAAGACAAGAAAGGAAGAAGATTATTCAAAATTCAAAAATCAGTTACAATAAATAATTATAGAGAAAGATGTAGAAGAGAAGAGGTGATAGTAATGAGAATGAGGGTAGGCCATACACTTCTAAATGATACAATGTTCTTGATAGGGAAACGGAATGACAGTAAATGTGTGGAATGTGGGAACACAGAGAGCGTAGAACATGTACTGATTGAGTGCATTAAATATACAAATGAAAGGGACAGATTGAAAAGAAAAGTCAAAGAGGCAGGGAGAGATTGGAGTTTGGAAGGAATATTAGGGACTGAAGGGGATAAAGATAAAATAAAAGATGTTAGAAAAGAGTTGTTCATTTATCTACATAACATTAATATTAAAAGTAGAATATAGGAATAGGAGGCCATGAGCTACACACTCTTGCTCAGTAGGTGGCGGTATGCACCTGAACACTGTTTGCAATCCGCCATTAAACTAAAAGAAGAAGAAGAAGAAAACAAACGGTCTCCAAGTGCACTTCACCGAGCTTCAGCATTGAAAAGGGCCAACTGTGTTGCACCTCGTTCCCTTCCTTCAGGGAACATGAGTTATGGTGCATAACTTTCAGTTCCCTTATCAGTCAGTCACTCGGTGCAACACTATTGCTATGGGAACGTAATTCATTCACGCCCTTGAAATGCTCAGTAAAATGCATGCTTCAATGCTTGTGAGAACTTCTGCCTTTAGGCATCTCTTGGCCGCTCTCTACAGCGTATGTAGAGGGCACAGCCGGGAAAGGAGTCAGAGTCAGAGTCAGAGAGTCAGAGAGAATTTATTGTCATTTGCACCGCATGTAGTACATGTGTTGAAAACGAGATTATGTACACAGGGTCCCAGTTACATCCAACAACAAATGCAAGAGAAAAACAATAATAACATCTAGGATTAACTAAGAGAGACATCAGCTAGTAATACACTAAGCCCTAATGTAGTAGAAAAACATCATTATAAACAGCAGCACGAACATGAGCAGATGGTCACAGATGAACGCAGCAACAAGAAACAGATCAGTATCAGTATGATGTGACATTTTGCAGTGTTTATTCTTATTATTTATTTATTCATGAGTCTGACAGCCTCAGGGTAGAAGCTGTTTCTCAGTCTAGTGGTTCTACATTTGATGCTCCTCAACCTCCGTCCCGAGGGGAGTGGTGCAAAGAGTGAGTGTGCTGGGTGAGTGAGGTCTTTCATGATGCAGGTGGCTCTTTTTCTGCATCTGGAGGTGTAAATGTCTGTGATGGTGGGGAGACTGACTCCCACAGACTTCTGTGCAGCCTTCACCACTCTCTGCAGAGCTTTTCTCTCTGCAACTGTGCAGCCTCCATGCCACACGTTGATGCTGGAGCACAGGACGCTCTCCACTGCACACCTGTAGAACGAGGTGAGGACTGGGCTTCTCAGACCGGCTCGTCTCAGCCGTCTGAGGAAGTAGAGTCTCTGATGACCTTTCTTGATCAGGCTGGTGGTGTTGTTGCTCCAGCTGAGGTTATCATTCATGTGTACACCCAGGTATTTGTAGCTGGAGACCACCTCCACCGCAGATCCACCTATATACAGTGGGGTGTGGGTGTGTTTGTTCCTTCTGAAGTCCACAATCATCTCCTTCGTCTTCTTCACATTCATGTGAAGGTTGTTCTCTTTGCACCAGCTCTCCAGATGTTCCACCTCCTGTCTGTAGCTGGATTCATCATTATCTGTGATGCATCCCACCACAGCTGTATCATCTGCAAACTTAACAATATGACAGCCTGGATGTGTGGCTGTACAATCATATGTGAGCAGAGTGAACAGAAGAGGGCTCAGCACACATCCCTGAGGAGAGCCAGTGCTGAGGGTGATGGTGGAGGAGGAGAAGTTGTGGATCTTCACGGACTGTGGTCTGTCTGTTAAGAAGTCTAAGACCCAGTTACAAATAGAGGGGCTTAGTCCAAGTGTGGATAGTTTGTCTATCAGAGTTTGGGGGATCATGGTGTTGAAGGCAGATGTGAAGTCCACAAAGAGCAGACGCACGTATGAGTCCTTCTGATCCAGGTGGGTGAGAGCAGTGTGGACCACGGAGGAGATGGCGTCCTCTGTTGATCGGTTCTCACGGTATGCATATTGATGAGGGTCCTCAAAGGAGCGTCACATGCAGAAACATCAACCTGATGTTACCACCAGACATATTGGAGGAACCTCATACCAAGGCAGCACAGGTGTGCTCCACTGATAAAATTGTTCACCATCTCCTACTTCCCCAGACAAACTGGGAAGGAGGAGGAAAAGGCCAAAGAGGCAAAAAATCCATTAAGCCATTGACACTTCAGATGGCATCATTTGGGTATAGAACAAGTTTGTACACAGGGTGACCTTTGACCTCTCAGGGGCAAGTCAGTCATACACACAGGGTTTCCCCCACTGATGTTATTCCCCCCCCCCTTTTTTTTTAAAGGAGGAGCAGCCAGGCCCTAGGCCTTTAGCCTGTTCCCTTCAGTGGCCAGGCTGAAAGCTGCCACAACTCCGGACGTGGGTGGAGAAGCTGCCCATGTGCCTGAGTCAGCAGGTCCTTGTGAGAGGGCAGCTGCCATGGTGTCCCTGACAGCATTGAGATTAACTCCGGGGACCACGGTTTCTGTGGCCATCTGGGGGCTATTATGCCTCTTATCCACAGGTCTGGTTCCTGTAAGGCCCCATTGTGGCTTGTTTGGGCCAGTTCCTATGGGACCGGTTTATTTCTGTACCCACTGCGCGCATTAGGACCCCTTTAGTGGGCGTGAAGTTCTCCTGCAGTGGGCGGGTAGTTCTCCTGTAGTGGGCGTATCATTAATATCAACGCTCCTAACCAGCTGGTGGTGCTAGTGCTTCATTAAGCTCTTTACTAACCACCACTAACACACATTAGAAGAAGAGTTGGAAAAGAACACACAACCAAAATGGATGATCTTGTTTCTTTTTTGAACATTCTGCTTTGCCTGTGGCTTTTTATATACAGTACAGTGTTTCCCCTACCATTATACAAGCGGGGTGCCCCACCCCGTCAACAGAACTGAGCACCCCGCCTACCAAAGCGAACTTGCCCCCCACTCCCACCCGGCACTGACATAGCATCAAGCTAGCAGCACGAAATACAGGCTCTCTAGCTAAAAAGTTAAAGGTGCCTCTTCCCTCATGCTGAATGCCCCCTGCCCCTGCTCAAAAACTGTTGGTACAAGCTTTGCTCAGACATGTCTCCGTCCCTCCCCATCAACAAAAATTATGGATGAGATGAGCACCCCGCCATGGCAAGTTAACTAGGGGAAACACTGTTATATATATATATATATATATATATATATATATATATATATATATATATATATATATATATATATATACAGGGAACCCCCGACCTACGAACGAGTTTGGGACCTAAGAACCGTTCGCAGCTCGATCCGTTCGTAGGTAGGGGGTGAAAATTATATTTAAAAAAAAAATTATTCATTCATTCATTCATTCAACCCTTATTTATCATGCTAACGGAGCGTGCGCACATTTAATCATGTACAGTAGTGTACTGTAATGTTAAACATTGCTATTCACATTTACAGAATAAATAAAAATATATTTTCTTACTTTGAGATGGTCAAAGCCGACATCTTAGGTTGCCATGCGTTGATTGTTTTCGGGCCGAGCAGCGCGGGCCACCGCAGCTGCTCCAGGCCTGTGTTAGCTAGCTGGCTAGCTTCTGCTAGCCAAGCCATGAGCTAGTGTTGGAGCGGCGGCGCGATCAATCTGCAGCTCCTGCTCCAGCCGCTGCTCCAGCCTGAGACGTCCACAGAGCTATTCCAGCTAGTAATTAATCCACATGATGCGATCCTGGTCACCAGTGTTCAAAAGGCCGGCTCCCGTGTTAGCTCCAGTGTTAGCTCTGGAGCTAGCCAGGCCGGAGGTGTAGCCAGGCCGGCTGGAGGTGTTCGCACGGCGGCCTGGCACGATCGGCGATAAATCCGCTCCTGCCTGAGACATCCACAAAGTTCACAGAGACGTTTCCAGCTAGTAATTAATCCATATGAAGCCATCCTGGT
>JBBPBX010026598.1:0-22992 GCA_038048925.1 Garcialebias charrua | reverse complement strand
GGGAGAGGGTCAGCCTGGCTGATATCACTGTGGTCTGCTCCATGCTCTGGCTTTTCAAACAGGTTGGACACTTAAAAAACAGCAAGCTGGGCTGCTGTCTACACATGTGCTGTTGGTGTTTCTTACAGTATTGATTGCTCTTCATGGTGCTATAAAAATCAGGATGCTTCCACAAGGATCTGACATCTGTTTGTTTGTAGGTCTTGGAGCCTTCCTTCCGTCAGCCCTATCAAAATGTGACCCGCTGGTTTGTTACCTGTGTTAACCAGCCCCAGTTCAAGGCTGTTCTTGGAGAAGTCAAACTCTGTGAAAAGATGGCTCAGTTTGATGGTGAGTCAACAGCGATGAAATCAGAGGTGGTACATATCTAAAGGATGGTTGAAAGGCCACAATAGACCAAAAGGCAAACAATTGTGTAAATGAGTATAAAACGCAATGTGTTTTTGTAGAAAGCCTGAGACTAGTTTCAATAAATGATTGCAACATTTTTTGGAGTAAGAAGTCATGTTTTTCTGTTCCTCTAGCCAAGAAGTTTGCTGACATGCAGCCCAAGAAAGAGGCCCCTGCCAAGAAAGAAAAGAGTGGAAAAGAGGCAGCCAAGCCCCAGGAGAAGAAAGAAAAGAAAAAGGAGGAGAAGAAGCCTGATCCAGAGGAAGAAGAAATGGATGACTGTGATGCTGCTTTGGCTTCAGAACCCAAAACCAAGGACCCCTTTGCACATCTGCCAAAGAGGTAATTATATATTTTTGATTATTATTTTTTTCTTGGAAAAGATTAATCTCATTTTAATTAATTCTATCCATGCATTCTAAAGATTTGTTATCGTTCAGATATCAAGATTTTCCCACACTGAAAATCCAAAGTCCCCTGTCTTTGGGCAAGGCAGTGCTCTTTCATAGCACCAAGGCTTAATATGACGGGGGTAGAAAAAAATAAGGACTTTGTTCATCCCAGTCATCTCTTATTTAGTGAGAACAAAAGGCTGTTTCATACTGAGTCCACAAATAATCCATGATCTCTAAAGCAACCAAGCTCTTCAAGGTGCTCAAATATCAAAGATTAGAGATCTGTTGAGATATTTTAGGGTTTGTAACAGGTCGTGACCTTATCTTTAGGATCTTGCTTCATTTTCTGAACCATTCTGTTGGACTGCATATTTCTCCATTGTGTGCACTGAAAAGCATATATGACTGGGTCTGTCTTTTTCTGAAGCTCGTTTGTCATGGACGAGTTCAAGAGAAAGTATTCCAATGAGGACACCTTGACAGTAGCTCTCCCCCACTTCTGGGAGCACTTTGACCGCGAGGGGTACTCCATCTGGTATGGTCATTATAAGTTCCCAGAGGAGCTCACTCTTACCTTCAAGAGCTGCAACCTTATTACAGGTGAGACTCTACATGCATACCTTCATCCAGTAGGACTCACTGTAAGCTTTTTGTGCTGTGAAATTCAACATTTTGCTCATGTGGAGGACATTTTCAGATCCCTTTTCACATTGGCCCTGAATGCATTCTTTGATTTATAGTTTAAATTTTGTCTCGTGACCTTTTTATTTTCTATTAAAGTTTTATTTTAAAGAATGCATAATGATGTTTGAACTTGTAGAATTCTTCTAAGGTCGTAGGAGCCTAAACTGTATTTTATTTGTAGTCTTGTTTTACTTAAAACTACCATAAATGCAAAGCGTCCCTGTCTGGGCAAGGCGATGCCCTGTGATGGCATTATGTCTTAATCTGACGGGGGTAGAAAAAACTCTAGACCCAAATTCATCCCAGTCGTCTCTGATTCACATAGGAAAGACTGGTTCATACTGAGGTCACAATAAGCCAGAGTGCCGAAATGTCCAGTTAAATAAACAAAAATACTTCACAGGTCCATAGTTTTGGTCGTATTAAGACTAACCTAAAGATGGTTAAGATCGTCACAATAAAAAAAAATTCCCTTACAATATTTCATTACATGTTGCAACATGAATTACAGGTTGTCCTTTTTTTGGTGACTGCAAACACTTAATCGTTTTAATAATAATGAATTCAATTTATAATGCACTTTTCATTAATAAAAATCTCAAAGTGCTATTTTAGAAACCAAAGTTTTGATAATTCCTCATCTTGGTCTTCACAGGCATGTTCCAGCGCCTGGACAAACTGAGAAAGAATGCTTTTGCCAGCGTCATCTTGTTTGGCACCAACAATGACAGCAGCATCTCTGGTCTCTGGGTCTTCAGGGGGCAAGAATTGGTCTTCCCTGTAAGTACTGTATATGAAAGGGTTAACTCCACCATTTTTTTGTTTGTTTTTAACATTTTCAATTTCAAACTATTATTGGTTTATGCATTCATTATCAAATCCTTAGAATCTAACTTGGCATTAAAAAAAAACTTCCATAAACCTATTTATACAGTATTTTCACTAGCACCTTTCAAACAACCGACATAAGGGAATAAAATTGAAAAACAAAGGAAGCTGCTGCAGTAATGAAAATGACTATTGTAATATTCAAAATTAAACAACCATTCAATCCTAAAATGCAGAAAATCAAGTCATATTGAGATTTCCTGGAAAGTTTAACGAGAATAAAAAGGGCTCCAAAAACAAATTTTAATCCTGGGTGTAGTGAAACTTAATTGCATAATTATTTTCAATATCAGCAAATCTATATGAAATGTTCGTTTGCCTAATGTGTAATAAAGGTGTGGATGTGTACTGTTCAAATTAACCCCCCCTGTCAATGGGCAAGGCAGTGTCCTCTCATGGCACAAAGTCTTAATCTGACAGGGGAAGAGAAAGTAAAGGGCATATTCATCCCAGTCAACTCTGTTTGAGTGAGTAAAAGGCTGGTTCATGCTGTGGCCACAAACTGGATTCTAACATTTAGTTTTATTGTTGGTTAAGGAGGTACTGACAGGTTTCTTGATTACTGAACACCAGTGGCCTCATGTACAAAGACTTGCGTGGACTTCTTACTGAAACGTGACGTACGTTCAAATCCAGAAAACTGCGTACGCACAAAAAAATCCAGATGTATCAAACCGTGCGTACGCCTGAATCCACGCACATTCCTTTTGTACATCACAATTAACGTGGAACTGAGCGCACGTGAGACACCTCCCCTGACACGCCTACATTTACATATGTTAAACAGATGCAAATTACTTCATGTGTGAAGGACATGTTTGTTTGATCCCTGCGCGATCAGAAATGATTTCTAGATTCAGGAAAATAATGAATTTAATATAATATGAGTGAGGAAAAGAATCCTAAGTAAGAATAGTAATAAAATGTGTTTATCACGCAAAGAACGAGTGATTGTGTGTCGGTATTTGTGTGCGCGCGCACCCTGCTTTGGTGCGCAACTGGCTCATCCATCCAGTGAAAATATTAACTTTGCGCACGAGTTTATTACCATAATTACTGTAAACACAGAGTAACTTAGATGTTTGGTAGAACATAGATCTTTGTTTATTTAATAGCTGATATGAAGAAACGAGTCTCTGCGCCTCAGTGGAGAGTTTTCATGACATGACGTGATGTTGGAGTCTCCACAAACGCTGCGCGCGCCACAGCCTTTGTGCGCAATCTGTTTGTCTGTGAAGCTTTTACTCTCCTACAAGTTATAAGGTGTACTTTCACGTGTCATTTTGGAGAAATCTACAATAAACGCAGATTGTGAAACACCTCCACTGCCGGCGAGGGTGCGCGCGCTCCAAAGCGCGACCATAACTAAGCCTTTAGAATCATAGATGAGACCATTCCATTGGATATGATCCGGCTTTGTGTGGACTGGACAGTCCCAATCGTTCTGCCAGCTCCCTCTGGAAATCTCCTGCGGAACAGTTTGATCGCTGCTTCTGTATGCACGCGTGGTGCACGGCTCCTGTGTTGTGCTCCAGAGCGCAGCAGTGCCAAACTGAAAAAGGATTATTCCTGAAAACGGCTGATAAGCCATATCATAGATCAGAAAATTATATCTGTTTATAAATAAATGCTCTGCGTGTTACACTATTTATTATATCCTCCAGTAAGGCTGAATCCGTTCCTGTTAAATGTATTTTTTGCACAACTTTGCGCGTCCTTTATTTAATTGCGTCCATGTGGATGTAATAATTGTTAATCATGTGTGTTTGGTGGGAATATTAATTATTTTCACATCATGAACAGTTTCTCAGAATCACCTGTAAGTGTCGCCAAAGGAACCAAAACCACAGAAACGTGCATACGCCAACCTTGGAGTTGGCGTGGAGCTGCGCACATTTCCACGTTCAGTTGTTTTGATACATACGGAGTTTTGCGTGGAAAATGGCGAACGCAAGGTTTTTGTGCGTACGCACCGTTGATACATGAGGCCCCAGGTGTGTGTGTGCGTGCATGTGTGTGTGCAGCCAGAGGAGACAACTACAAAAACTTGCTTGTTGCACTCTTAACAATCTATAAGACCCACTGGATTTTATCTTCTGACAATTATTGCTGTGGGCAGATTTAACACTTGGGAAGTTATAATTTTAGTGTCTTGTGAATAAAGGTAGTTGTTTACATTATTGATGAGTTTTAATCACTGGCTGAATAGGATTGCACTGGATTATACTGCTCTTTATCAACTTTTGTACTATGGTGTCGTCCTGCGATAAAATACCATGGCTACCTTTATCTGCAAATTCTTTTTATGCATAGATTTTCCATTGTCCACATTTGACGCGTAACAGCCGAGTTGTTTCAGTAGGATAAAGTTCAACATGTAATCTGATCATGCTTTTTGATTTTCAACTGGAGTTCTTCAGTCTGACCCAGTGTGGTTATTTACCTTCTAGCTGTCCCAAGACTGGCAAATTGACTATGAATCATACGACTGGCGGAAGTTGGATCCAGACAGCGAGGAGTGCAAGACTATGGTAAAGGAGTACTTTGCATGGGAAGGAGAATTCAAGCATGTGGGTAAACCCTTCAACCAGGGCAAGATCTTCAAGTGAAAGGACACCAAAGCAGTCAAACAAAGGCACTTTGTGCTCCTTCCCCGTGACACTCAAAGACTTTCAGCCACATGTGCTTACTTTGCTGCAAAAATGACTCTGACAGTGTTTGAAGACGAGTGATTTATGTCTTGGCCCCCCAACTAGTTTTCTGTTTTTGACCTGCGAAATAAAGCATTTTCCTCAGTGCCCTGTAAGTGATCTGATTTCTGTCGTCTAACCCTATGAAGTTTTAGTGTGCACATGTGGTGACCTGGGTAAAAGTGATGAAGAGCTGAAACGGAGCATACGTTGGCCAAATGGCAGAAGTGTCTAACCCAGGGCTATTAAATGAAACTGCTCAGGGGGGGCACAGTTTCTGAAAGCCAGCAGCTCGGGGGCCGGACTTCCAGCAATTAAAATTGTAAATAAACCAAAGTTGACAATGAAATTTTTTAATTTATTGTAATGCATTGTATCATAAATGCAATAAACAACCCAGACACACAATTTTTTATTTAATGTTACTCAATGATGTGGGCAGGCCCGTGGGCCACCAGGTGAATAGCCCAGGTCTACCCTGTCTGATCCCGAGTTCATGTTTTCCTCTTTACCAGCTGGCAAAATGCTATAACTCATAGAACAGCCTGTAATTTCATATTCAGCTGCTTCAATGATTTTAATTAGTTTAAAAAGTAATGTGATTTAGCTGCTCGCTCCGAGCTCAGCCTTCAGCTGATGTCTTGGCGGATGGCTCAAGTCACACCAAACTAATCCTAATGTCATCAGGGCTGGAAGTGCAGCCACACCAGAGCAAACTAATCCATTGACCGTATTTTCCGGAATAGGTTGCATTGTCAAATTATTGCCAAAGAATTGGAAAAATCCATGTATAGGTTGCACCTACGTCAAAATGTGGACCGTGTTTAGCTCTGCTGCAAATGTCTGCCACAGGAGCGCAAGGGTTTTAAGAAGATTAACACTTAAAAACAATTATTTGTTTGATAAAAATCATAGCAAATATGTGTCTGTGCTGAACTTTTCTTTAATAAATGAATAATTTTAGCAGGATAAACGCCTAAAAAATATATGTTAGCTGACATTGTAAGAGTGTCTCAGTTTAATTTTTGTTAAATTGTTACAAATCGGCTTATTTTATAAAAAGCCATAAATAGGTCACACCTGAATATAGGTTGCAGGGCATGCAAAAATGATAAAAAGCCGCAACCTATATTCTGGAAAATACGGTATCATCTTTACCCACTTTTTCCTTTTTGGGTCATTGGTGCCCATGTCCAGCTGTCACTGCAAGAGATGGGGTGCACACTGGATAGCTCGCAAGTCCATCACAGAAGACAACCATTCACTCAAACACGGGGACAATTTAGAGTTGAGTTACCAATCTGCCTGCATGTTTTTGGTCTGTGGGAGGAAACCCGTGTATGCAGAGAACATGCAAACTACCCAGAAAGGCTCATGGACCGGGATTTGATCCGGTGTAACCTGCTCGCTGAGAGGCAGCAGTTTTATCAACAGACACTGCTCCAGAGCAAACAGAAAAATGTTCAATTCTTGACTCGGTAAACAGAGTTGTGTAATAAAGCAACAGTTTAATTATATATATTTTTTGGGTGGCTCAGTAGAGATGTTGCTTCTCGGTGAAGGTTGCCGGATTGAATCCTGGCTGGGGGGCCTTTCTGGGTGGAATTTGCATGTTCTCTCCATGCATGTGTGGGTGGGTTTTCCCCAGGTACTGTACTCTCATTTCCTCCCACATACCAAAAACATGCATGTTAGACTGATTGGTAACTCTTGTCCCTATATGTGTGAGAGTGAATGGTCCCTGGGATGGACTCATGACCTGTCCAGGATGTTCTCCGCCTTTCACAGTGACCCCTGCGGCCCAAAAAGGAAGATGTGGGTAAAAGGAGGATGGATGAATGGATGTTCTTTTTTTCATCCATCCGTTGTTCCTTCCAGGTCGTGGGTTTCTGGTGCTGATCCTAAACAGTCACTGCTGGGCAGGATGGACAGGTTGCAAGTCCATCACGGCCACACAGAGACGAGACAAGCACACTAAGGAACAATTGTACAGTATTTACAAACCGGATTACAAAAAAGTTGGGACACTGAACAAATTGTGAATAAAAACTGAATGCAATGATGTGGAGGTGGCAAATGTCGACATTTTATTCGTAATAGAACATAGATGACAGATCAAAAGTTTAATCTGAGTACCGGTAAATGTAAAATTTTACAGGAAAAATGTTGATTCAAAATTTCACAGTGTCGACAAATCCCAAAAAATTTGGGACAAGCAGCAATAAGTGGCTGAAAAAAGGAAATTGAGCATATATATAACAAACAGCTGGAAGACCAATTAACACTAATTAGGTCAATTGACAACATGATTGGGTATAAAAAGAGCTTCTCAGAGTGTCAGTGTCTCTCAGAAGCCAAGATGGTAAGAGGATCACCAATTCCACCATTGTTGAGCAGAAAGATAGTGCAGCAATACCAGAATGGTGTTACCCAGCGTAAAATAGCAAAGACTTTTAAGTTATCATCATCAACCGTGCATAACATCATCAAAAGATTCAGAGAATCTGGAACAATCGCTGTGCGTAAGGGTCAAGGCCGTAAAACTCTACTGGATGCTCGTGATCTCCGGGCCCTTAAACGTCACTGCACCTCAAACAGGAATGCCACTGTCAAGGAAATAACAGAATGGGCTCAGGAATACTTCCAGAAAGCATTGTCAGTGAACACAATCCACCGTTGCCAGCTGAAACTCTACAGTGCAAAGAGGAAGCCATTTCTAAGCAAGCTCCACAAGCTCAGACGTTTGCACTGGGCCAGGGGTCATTTAAAATGGAGTGTGGCAAAATGGAAGACTGTTCTGTGGTCAGATGAGTCACGATTTGAAGTTCTTTATGGAACACTGGGACGCCATGTCATCCGGACCAGAGAGGACAAGGATAGCCCAAGTTGTTATCAACGCTCCGTTCAGAAGCCTGCATCACTGATGGTATGGGGTTGCATGAGCGCTTGTGGCATGGGCAGCTTGCATGTCTGGAAAGGCTCCATTAATGCAGAGAACTATGTTCAGGTTCTAGAACAACATATGCTCCATCTAGACGTCATCTCTTTCAGGGAAGACCCTGCATTTTTCAACAAGATAATGCCAGACCACATTCTGCAGCAATCACAACATCATGGCTACGTAGGAGAAGGATCCGGTACTGAAATGTCCAGCCTGCAGTCCAGATCTTTCACCTATAGAGAACATTTGGCGCATCATAAAGAGGAAGGTGCGACAAAGAAGGCCCAAGACGATTGAACAGTTAGAGGCCTGTATTAGACATGAATGGGAGAGCATTCCTATTTCTAAACTTGAGAAACTGGTCTCCTCTGTCCCCAGACGTCTGTTGAGTGTTGTAAGAAGGGGGGATGTCACACAGTGGTAAAAATGGACTTGTCCCAACTTTTTTGGGATTTGTTGACCATGAAATTTTGAAACAACATATTTTTCCCTTAAAATGATACATTCTCTCAGTTTAAACTTTTGATCTGTGATTTGTGTTCTATTCTGAATAAAATATTAGATGTTGGCACCTCCACATCATTGCATTCAGCTTTCACAATTTGTTTAGTGTCCCAACTTTTTTGGAATCCGGTTTGTAAAATGTACAGCAGTAATGTTCATTGTGTTGCACAATATCTTTTTTTTTTTTTAAGAATGAGCAGCTTTACCACTAAAAACTTTTCAGTGAGATTTAACGTTTCAGTCTCAGGCAGCTAATGTTCCACTTCTGTCATGCCCAGTCTGACATGGAAGTGTTTTTTTTTAAATGGTACCTTATGTCTGGAGTTTTTGCACTTCTCTGTTATCCCTCCAGAGGGCAGCCGGAGGCATCATGTTGGAATGCTCAAGTGACGCACATCCAATAAACTTATGTGCGCAGATCCAAATGTGGTCTTGAAAGTACATGTTTTTGTTTAGAGTTAAATGAAATGTTTGACACTTTTCTAAAAGTAATCAGTGGAACGCCAAGTAAAGGAACCTTATCAATCCTTTTTATTCACAAAACAGTGTCTCAATCAGATATAAGAAAACTTGTTTTATAAATAACAAGCTGAGACTGGTCGAGTAAAGCAACTCTAAGCTTTGCATAACTTTAGACCACAGTTACAGGTTTTAACATACAGAAACAAATGTACATCTCCAATTTAGGACGATTTTTTGTGTTTAATTTGAGAGATGTAAAAACTAGTGGTTTGGCCACACCCTACTCAGATCCTGAAACAAACTGTTTCAGAACTCGCTTCTGCAAGATGGGAGTCCTTTTAAGAGGAAGAAATGTTTTTCAGTCTTTCCTGGACTGAGTGAATGCCAAAATTAAAGCCCAAACCGTTTCTTCTTCTTGTATGGAGATTGTTGATGCATATAAATATTGTCAGAGTTAATACTGGGCAGACAAAGCACTGGACACACCCAACAAACCGTATGAAACATTAGACCATTTTTTGTAAACCGTTCTCACACCTGCTTCCGGGCTTGTCCTTGTTGCTTCGTTTTAATCCTTTGTTTGCCGTTCATCGTCGCAGGTAAAATAGAACATCTGGACTGAGCATCAATTCTAACATCTAAATCGTAAGCACGATCATTTGTAGAATAGTCTGTAGGCTTAAAGTCTAAAAGTTTAAGAGCTTTTGGGTGGATTTTGTGGCTTTTAGTCTGATTCAGATGTACACGTGCATGTTGGATGCTCAAGGGATGACTCTCATCACCGAGTGAGTCAGATTTGTCATTTTTTCCTACTTACTCAGCATGATTCAGGACCGGACCATTATGGTGCAAGCATCTCCTACCACGGTGTTGAATCAGGGCAGCCATTTTAGTTTGTTCTGCGGTCTCATGGAAATCAGAGAATGGAAATGTTCCCACAACAGTGAAGTCCTTGAACACATGACTCACCCATCCTGTGGATCAGTGTGGAAGAGGGCTGTAACTTGAACAAACAACTTCGCCTTCAGCGTTGCAGCAGTTCCAACAAAGCAGGATAACCCTTGGATTGCTCAAAGAGCTGTTGTTGCAAAACTTGTTCGTCGTGCAATCAAATATTAGATTAATGTGAGCCTTGCGCATGAAATGTAAATTTCATTTCCAGGCAAGTTTCTTGTGCTCAAGGCAATATCAAATCTGAACAATATCTTTCTTTGCATTACGTAACTTTATATTTAAACGGCTAAGCGAAAAGAATCAAGAACAATACAGCGATCTCGTGCCAACAGCAGCGTTGTTTTTTGCCAACCGTGCTTTTTCTGGTTTTGTTTTTCTTTTGGCTACTCACCCACTACTTATTTCTTCCACTTGTGCTCTCTGGACATTCTTCTATGTCCTTCCACAAGGACGGTGGTGGTGGGAGGCGCAGAAGGTCTTAAAAGTAGTTGCAGCAGTGAGGAGCGCTGGTGAGGGCTGAACAGAGAGAGGCCGTATTGTTTCACCACACAAGGACCCTGTCAGCTCTCAGTAGGAGCTTTAGGCATGGTACACATGTGGTGAGCATCTGGTGGTGCAAGTGAGGCACATCTGGGAAAGGGGGAGGAAGCAGACAAAACAACAACATAAAGAGGAGGATCAGATGCTGCACATTAATACATACAGTATATAAAAATTAACTATAGACGTTTAAACAATAGATGATGGAATTAATACTGTCAGATGCGCTCACACCTTTGCATGCTTATTGCCTGCCACCTTAAATGTTGACAATGTTTTTGTCCATGTTTAAGTATCTGTGTGTCTGTTTCTGTTTAAATATATTAAAAAAACACTGATATAATTTTATTGAAAGTTGCAGAAAGAGGTCAATAAATGCACCCTACAACTGATTAACTTTTGGAGTTAACTTGAATGAAGATGGCCGCCACAGCAGCCAACTGATATTAAAATTATAAAAGACTACAGTATACCTGAAACAACTGGATATTATTCTAAGATTTGGTGTGGTAGAAGCTAAGACAGATCCCCAACACATTTTCGAGGGGCTAATGGATTGGGCAAGGCCCATCCATCCAGTCATCCAGCCATCCATCCATCATCATCTGCTTAATCTGAAGTCGGGTTGTGGGGGGCAGCGCAGCAGCTTGAGCAGGGAGGTCCAGACATCTCTTTCCACAGCCACCTCTTCTAGCTCTTCTGGGAGGACCCCAAGGTGTTCCCATGGACAACCGAGAGACGTCTCTCCAACGTGTCCTGGCTCTTCCCCGGGGTCTCCTCCCAGTTGAACATGCCCCAAGCACCTCCCTAGGGAATAGAAGCCGTTTTCGCACTGCACAGCCCTCCCCGGCCCTGCTCGTCCCGGGTTGGCCCTGAGCCCAGCCTGGCCCGCCCCCGCTCATTTTGCATTGTGCGGAGAGCCGTCTTGAAGTGGGTGGGGAGTTCTTAGCCAACGCCATTTCCTCACTTGGTTGAACTTATTTTACGTTTGTCTTTTATTTGATTTAAAAAAAGGAGTTTGTGTTAACCACAGGCATAACACAAACTCCTTTTTTGTTTTTATCCAATAAAAGACAAACATAAAATAAGTTCAACCAAGTGAGGATCAAACCCGAGTCGAGATAAAGTTTGGAGTGGCAACGCGACGCGTTTCCAGTGAACCACAGAGGCATGTTGCTATTTCCAGGTCCGACGCATGCTTAAAAACTTTCTCATTGCGTGTGCTGCTGTCCAGCTCCCTCTGTACACGCTCATCTGCTATGTAGTTTAAAAAGAAGCTGACTTCATCGTTAGACCACGCAACGGGGGCTTGGGAGGTAGACATGTTTCCCTAACGTAAAATGGAGGTTGTTGTTAGAACGTTGCAGTCGCAGTTGATGACTCAACACGCAGCAGTCCCGCCCCTGCTGCAAACAACGAATCAAATGATGAGCAGTACAGGGAACCCCCGACCTACGAACGAGTTTGGGACCTAAGAACCGTTCGCAGCTCGATCCGTTCGTAGGTAGGGGGTGAAAATTATATTTAAAAAAAAAATTATTCATTCATTCATTCATTCAACCTTTATTTATCATGCTAACGGAGCGCGCGCACACATTTAAGCATGTAAAGTAGTGTACTGTAATGTTAAACATTGCTATTCACATTTACAGAATAAATAAAAATATATTTTCTTACTTTGAGATGGTCAAAGCCGACATAGGTTGCCATGCGTTGATTGTTTTCGGGCCAAGCAGCGCGGGGGCCGGCAAGCCACCGCAGCTGCTCCAGACCTGTGTTAGCTAGCTGGCTAGCTTCTGCTAGCCAAGCCATGAGCTAGTGTTGGAGCGGCGGCGCGATCAATCTGCAGCTGCTGCTCCAGCCGCTGCTCCAGCCTGAGACGTCCACAGAGCTATTCCAGCTAGTAATTAATCCACATGATGCGATCCTGGTCACCAGTGTTCAAAAGGCCGGCTCCCGTGTTAGCTCCAGTGTTAGCTCTGGAGCTAGCCAGGCCGGAGGTGTAGCCAGGCCGGCCGGAGGTGTTCGCACGGCGGCCTGGCACGATCGGCGATAAATCCGCTGCTGCTTGAGACATCCACAAAGTTCACAGAGACGTTTCCAGCTAGTAATTAATCCATATGAAGCCATCCTGGTCACCAGTCTTCGTCCGGCTCTCGGCAGCTAACCTAAGATGGCGTCCGGTGTTCTACATTAATTTGTGACCGGAGACCCCAGTGACTGAACCTAAAATAGCGTCCGGTGTTCTACATTAATTTGTGACCGTGTAAACTGAAGACCTACTTCCTGTTGCCCAAAATTGCTCAAAAATTGCTCAAAAATGATCAGAAATGATCTTTTTTATCATAATTATTATTTATAAAGCCTTTAAAACAACCAGAGCTGCAACAAAGTGATGTACACATGAAATTAAGAACATTTAAACACAAAAAAAAAAAAAAAAAAATTTTTTTTTTTTTTTTTTTAAATTCATATTTTTATTAAATATGATATGTTCGTAGGTCCCGTGGTTCGCAGGTCGATGGGGTCGTAGGTCGGGGGTTACCTGTACATTACGTCAAACTGGGCCCGGGAGCTCGGCCCGCTTAGAACCTCGGTTGGTCGGGTTCTAAAACTCGGGCTGACGCCGGCCCAAAGAGGCAAATGCGAACAAGACGAACCCGGGTTAGAAGCCGGGTTGGGCCGGGCTGGGCTGGGGAGGGCTGTGCAGTGCAAAAACGGCTAGAGTTGCATTCAGGTCCAAAAAATCTGATACGGGCCCAGCCCGAAATCATAATTTCCAAACCCGACCCGACAAATTAACAGTAATTACAGGTCCAAACCCAGAACCACCCCCCCTACATTTTTAATTAGTTATTAACGGTCGGGGATGCGCAGCTGAATAAAGAAGATTCGGAGCTGAGAGGGCGTCTGTACTTCATGGCTGTAAAAAAGCATTTAAACCCTGTTTCTACCTGCATTCTTCTGAAGTACTGAGACACACGAACAGTTCAGACACGCGTCTGCTTTGGTATCTCACCTGTTTGGGTCGTCGGCCATGCGCATTTGCTGGGTGCAGCGACAGAATGATCATCCATTTGGGTGATGGGTCACTGCCTGGCAGTCCCATCTGAAGCTTAACTGAACTTTTTACCTCTTTCAAGGCCGGCCAGCTTGTAGAGTATGGCAGGCCATGTTACCATATAATTGAATTGCGGCTGATTCTGACCTCTCCTCCCTGGGTTGCCACCTTACCGTGGTGGAGGGGTTTGAGTGTCCTAATGATCCTAGGAGCTATGCTGTCAGGGGCTTCATGCCCCTAGTAGGGTAACCCAACGCAAACAGGTCCTAGATGAGGGACCAGACAAAGTACAGCCCAAAGACCCCTTATGATGCGTACAGTCAATGGAAACAATGTTCCATCGCCCGGACACGGGTCGTTGGGCCCCCACTCTGGAACTGGGCCTGGAAGTGGGGCACGTTGGCGAGTGCCTGGTGGCTGGGCTTTTACCCAAGGATCCCAGCCGGGCACAGCCAGAAGAGGAGACGTGGATCCCCCTTCCCATGGGCTCACCATCTGTGGGAGGGGTCAAAGGGGTCAGGTGCAATGTGGGATGGGTGGTGGACGATGGCGGGGACCCTGGCAGTCTGATCCTTGGCTACAGAAGCTGGCTATTGGGACGTGGAATGTCACCTCTCTGGTGGGGAAGGAGCCTGAGCTAGTGTGTGAGGTTGAGAGGTTCCGGCTAGAAATAGTCGGACTCACCTCAACGCATGGCTCTGGCTCTGGAACCAGTTTCCTTGAGAGGGGTTGGACACTCTTCCACTCTGGAGTTGCCCCTGGTGAGAGGCGCCGAGCAGGAGTGGGCATACTTGTTGCCCCCCATCTTGGTGCCTGTACGTTGGGGTTCACCCCGGTGAACGAGAGGGTAGCCTCCCTTCGCCTACGTGTGGGGGGACGGGCTCTGACTGTTGTTTGTGCCTATGCACCAAACGGCAGCTCAGACTACCCACCCTTTTTGGAGTCCTTGGAGGGGGTATTGGAGAGTGCGCCTCCTGGGGACTCCCTTGTTCTACTGGGGGACTTCAACGCTCACGTGGGCAATGACAGTGAGACCTGGAGGGGTGTGGTTGGGAGGAACGGCCCCCCTGATCTGAACCAGAGTGGTGTTCTGTTATTGGACTTCTGTGCTCGTCATGGATTGTCCATAACGAACACCATGTTTAAGCATAAGGGTGTCCATATGTGCTCTTGGCACCAGGACACCCTAGGTCGCAGTTCGATGATCAACTTTGTTGTCATCTCATCTGATCTGTGGCCGCATGTCTTGGACACTCGGGTGAAGAGTGGGGTGGAGCTGTCTACTGACCACTACCTGGTGATGAGTTGGCTCCGATGGTGGGGGAGGATGCCGGTCAGACCTGGCAGGCCCAAACATATTGTGAGGGTCTGCTGGGAACGTCTGCAGAGTCTCCCGTGAGATGGAGCTTTAATGCCCACCTCCGGGGCACGGGAGGTGGGGTACATTGAGTCAGAGTGGGCCATGTTCTGCACCTCTATTGTTGAGGCGGCTTATCAGCGCTGTGGCCACAAGGTTATTGGTGCCTGTCGTGGCAGTAACCCTCAAACCCGGTGGTGGACACTGGCGGTAAGGGATGCTGTCTAGCTGAATAAGGAGTCCTATCAGGCCTTTTTGGTCTGTGGGACCCCGGAAGCAGCTGATGGGTACCGGCAGTCCAAGCGGCATGTAGCTCGGGTAGCCTTAACATAAACTGCTAAGAAATGTTTGTGACTGGAGTTGTAGACCACTTTGATCTTGGTTGGTCTTGGACTAGCTGTTAGCTTGTTAATTTGGTCAGATGTGAACCCTGCTTCTCCAAACTGAGGTTAAGAGCTACGTACAACCGGTAAGATCAATACTGTAATTGCTTATTGCCTTTCCACAAAACTGTTGCTTTAACAAATTATGTACATTAACTCTTCATTTGAAATTGGTCTCTAAATAATCTGCTTGCTTCTTTAACTTTCTAGCTTTCTGATACTTTTAGAAATTCATTGCCATGTACCGGTAAACATGATTGTTAAATCCTACTTGTTTATTTCAGTTGAAGTGACTGTCTACAATGAAGCCTATACTGTCCCAAAAGTAATCTTGAGACAGTATGCTTTCATAACATCCAGGCTTGATTACTGCAATGTACGTCTTTTTGGAATCAGTCCTCTATTACATGTTTAGAACTGGTCCAAAATGCTGCAGCCCTATTTGGGCAAAAGAGAGCATATTTCTCCAGTTCTGGCTTCCCTTCATTGGCTCCCAGTTCGCTTTCATATTAATTTTAAAGTTTTTCTGTATGCTTTTAAATCTCTGAGCAGTTCTGTCCCCTCATATCTCATTGATCTGCTGCAGCCATACGTCTCAGAGCGCTCTCTGAGTTCAGCAGACCAATGCTTCTATTGGTGCATGCACTCATTTTAAGCGCAGAGGTGACAGGGCTTTCTCTGTTGCAGGTCCAAAACTGGAACAAGTTACTACTGCATGTCAGACAGGCTCCCTCTCTCAATGTTTTTTAAGTTTAGTTTAAAAACTCACCTTTACTCCCTGGCTTTTGACACTGTGTGAGTTGATTTTAACTTGTATGTACCGTACATGTATTATATGTTAGTCATTTAGTTCTTAACTTTACTTCTATGTGATCTATGTATTTTCTGCTATGTCCTTTGCGTGCTTTGTTTTTGCTGTACAGCACGTTGGTTGGCCTTGTTGCTGCTTTAAGTGGTTTAAAAATAAAGTGGTATGGTATGGTATGGTATTGCATAAGTCCGAAACTCAGTGGTACTTAATTCTACCCATAGCAAAAATTGTCTTGCTCATTTGTGGTTCAATCTCGTCTTCTGAGATCAGTTTGAGCTTTCTCATATATGTATCATCTTGTGATCATTTGTTTCTGAGTTACTGCTCCTAAGGGTCCCTTAGGAGCAAGAGTTAAGCTGAGATGAGACAAGACATCCCTGAGGTTGAGTTGAGATAACCGTTTGAGCCATACTTGAGAAATAGGATAAACAGCAGAGATCTCATGATTGTCTGCCTCTGATCTCAATTATGTCTTAGTTATTTGGAAGGAGAATTAAAGAGAATAACATGAGATGAATCTGAGACTTTAATCAGACACATCTGAGAAGTATGAGCCCTAAAACAGATCTTACCACTGTCTCTTCCCTGTCTTAATTTTTTCTCTTAAATGTCTTACTGAAGCTACATATGAGAATGACATTTGAGCCATATTTGAGAAAGATGAGAACAAATGGAGAATATAATTTAAAAATTATCTTTAGTATAGAATTAACTGCAAAAACAATACTCATTATTGAAAAGTTTAACCATTTTATTAGAACAATCTTTGGGTAGACTGCAAATATTACCCATCTAAAAATAAGTAAAAAAAATACTAGATAATAGTCAGAATCATCTCAAATTAAGTGAAATAATCTGCCAGTGCAGTAAGATAATTGCACTTGGTAAGATTTCTTGAAATAAGTAAATATTTCTAGGCTTTAGACAAGTGAGAAATATCTTAAAACAAGTTGTAAAAACTCATTCCAAGTACTTTATGAAGTAAAATAAACTCAATACTAGTCTGTTAATGCTTCTTTCAGTTTTCATTTTATCTCACTTTGAGAGAAAATATCTTAAAACAAGGGCAACTAAACAAGATTGATCTTCTGCTTTTAAGAACTATTAATAGATTTTCCATCTTAAAACAAGACAAAGCATTTACACTAAAATAAATCAGGCATATATTACATATGACCTTTAATTAAATTGTCTGTTCAAATTGCAACAATTGTCAATCATTGTACCGGTACACATGAATGTCAAGACAAATACAAAGGCACTGTGTGTATATAAAAAAACATTACAATTCAATGTAAATAACAGCTTTCAGGTCAAAATTTCCAACACAGACCTGGAAGTTAAGTGGAAGAGCTCTACTTCTCAATAATATGTTTCCACTCTGCCATGACTTTTTTGTATGAGCCTGTGGTGTCTTTCTCGTGGATATTGTCCTTTAACACTTCAGTCTGAATGACAGACAGAAGGGTTGCCACACACTTTGGATAGGTGAGATGCATGGTGTAGTAGTATGCCATCAGATACAGCAAACCTTCACCAAGGTCTTCTTTGGCAAATGTAGTGATGGGAGTGGTTCCAATGGCCAAAAGACAGCGTGACTCATCCAAGACCAAAACAGGGCTGAAGAAAGATCTCCTCTGGAGGTACACAGCTGGATCTTCGGCTGGCTAAAAAATACAAAAACAAAAAAAAAGGACAAAAACATTTATTCAGGGTACAACAGAGAAACTGAAAAGCTACCAGATCAGTCCAAATCCTTAGCAACAAATATGTACTGTCCATACATCCATGATGACAACAATAGAATAGATGTGTAACAGAGCATATTCATATAGTATACAGTATATATTTTTTTTAAAGTTGATATTCATGCCAATTAAATACCCAGTAACTTGTGCCTCAGTCACAAGAGTGAGTCCTAACGCACTTTGGGAAATGACAGATACTGCACTTCCGATGGTTAAATCTAAAATTATTTCCTATTTGGATTTTGATTATGTATACAATCATGTTGAAGGTTTTTGAAAATGAGCTTAAGTCAGTTTATTTACTGTTATTTTTTAAGTGTTTTCTGTGGAAATTTACAAGTGTTTCTGTGCCATTTGTATTATGGGTGGCCACCCTATGTCATGTGACAATGCTGCAGATTTCCAAATATAGATTATGCTGTTTTATGACCAGGCATGCATACAATCGCCATACGACAATTAAACTGTTAATTTGTCAAAATACAAAATGAAAGCCTTTTTTTTTTTCTTCTTCTTCTTCTTTTGGCTTTTCCCTGCGTTAGGGGTCACCACAGCGATCTAGTCGCACGAAGATTTGGCAGTTGTTTTTACGCCGGATGCCCTTCCTGACACAACCACAGACCACCGAGCAACCACAGCCCTCTGTGTGGAGCAGAGAGCTGTTTTCTAGGGTGCCCGGGGGAGCAGATGGTGTGGGTTAAGGGCCTTGCTCAAGGGCCCAGAGTGGGGCAGATGAGGGTGGAGACAGGTGTGACCGCTTCACTTCTCCCACCAACATCTTTGATGTTGTCGGTACCGGGGCTTGAACCGGCGATCTTCCGATCACAAGCTCACCTTCTTAACCTCTGCGCCACCACTCCCTTGAAAAATGAAAGCCTTTGTGGACATATATTAACTGACAACAAATAAGAACAAATACCAACCTGAAGGACATGAAGCAACACTTTACTGGCATGTCCCAGCTTCTTGGGTGGTGCAACTGGTCATGGGAAGAGAGTGGTGAGTTCCCTGAACAGGGCTATTTTTTCTTCCACTAGAACAGAATAAATGAACTTCTTAAACATTTATCTGCCCAAATTAGATTGACAGCTTCATCTTCAGTTCACAAAACAATTAGGGGTGCAATGATACTGAAAATTCACAATCTAGTTTGATACTTTAGTGTCAAGGTTCAATATTTTTTCTATACAAAAAAGAGAAATTTCCATGCCCTTCACTTTTAGTTCATTTAAATTAATTAAAACCATTAGTTTAACCTCACTGAGTAGTTTTTTAATTAAATATTGCTAAAAAAGCAAGTTTTCAGATGCAGATCCACTGAGCCTTCAACGCAGCGCATCTTAAGAAAAGTTAATAAAATAATTTTCAAAAATCTGTAATGTTATTACATAGTGCATATTGAACCTAGAGCACTACACTGAACAATTCAGTACAGATGCATGTTGCACCTCTAGTGGTCTATGCACCCATTCTCCATAACCTTCATTGGCTTCCTGTCGCCTACAGAATTCAGTACAAAACTGCTCTCATTACACATCAATGCTTACACGGAACTTCACCAGATTATCTAAAGGACATTCTTGCACCATACTCATCCACCCGGTCTCTACGGTCACAGAACAGTCATCTACTTCACATTCCGAGAACCAAATTAAGGACAATGGGAGACCGGGCTTTCAGCGTGGCTGCCCCCCGCCTGTGGAACTCTCTTCCTGACTGCCTAAGAGCTCCACAGTCACTGGTTGATTTTAAGAGCGGCTTGAAGACCTTTCTTTTTAACCAAGCATACTCTACCTCCTCATGATTCTTTCTTTGATCTTAGTTGATACTGTTATTGATTTTACTTGTTTTATTGACATTTAATTATGTTGCACTTTGTAGCACTTTGAGATTTTCATTAATGAAAAGTGCGTTATAAATTGAATTCATTATTATTATTATTATTATGTTCAATACACAATATGTATTGAACATGCAGCATTTTTTTTAATTTAATTTATCAACTTGTCTACATGTGCTGTGTAGAAAGCTCAAAGGATCTGCGTTCGACTACTCCACTTGGCAGCGTTGTCGAGTGCAGATCCACTGAGAAACTTGCAGCTTTAGCAACACAATTTAAATTACAAGTTAAGAAGGGCATGAAAATTTCTCTTTTTTGTATTGCAAAAACACCAAACCGTAACACTAATGTATCCAACTGAACCGAATGGTGAAATTTCTGGATCGTTGCACATATACATATATATACATATACACATATACATATATATATATATATATATAAATACATATATAAATACATATATATATATACATATATATACTGTATATACATATATATATATATATATAAATATGCGCATACATATATACATACAGCAGCATTGTGTATGAAAGACAGCACAATTACTAACCTCCATTCGGGTTCTTGGGTGGCTTTAACACCTTCTTCCAAACACCGTAAAACTGAACCATAGAGCAAAAGTGTTCCCATCTCTTCTTTAATTCTGTCAGACGTTGCCCTTATCCAGGATCTGCCATAGCTCATCCATCACCTACGGTGTGCAAGAAAGCATTAACACCTGCCACAGTGCTTTCTTTTTGAGAAACCATAATAAAAAGTAAACCACTTACATTGTGAATCTCTTTGAAGCATGGTTTTACCAAAGGAGTGGATGTCTGGGGAGGTGCTCTTTGAGGTGAAGAAACAGTTCCGGTTTCATTTGATCCAGTTGTATCTGATAAGGTGGGATTTTCATCCTAAGGAGAAAAAAAAGAAAAAAAAAGATTATTACAGGAGTTACAAGCAAAATGTGTTGTGCTAGGTGTTTTCAGCTCAAAGGTGGTAAAAACTTACCTCTTTGTGAACATGAGCCCACAACCGTTTCCTCCTCATAAAGTTTTCTGGCCCTGGAAAAAGGTCTCGTAAATCATCACGACTGAGGGTCTGGAGCAAGACCTCATCTATGTTGGCAGCTGTAAACACAAATTATTAACTTTCAGAATTATAAAGTTGAGTTTACAAAAATTAAATAAATTATTTTCATATTTAAAACAAGTGTCAGTGTGAACGACAAACAATTCAGTTAGACAATAATTTACATAATATATTTAATTTAAATACATAAGCACGGCTTACCATTTAGAACCGATATTGTAAAATCATCCAAACCATCCAGGATTTTCTCGTTTTTTCAACTGCACTTTTTCCTGAGGACAGAAAGAAAGATGTCAAAGGAAAAACGGAACCAACTTACTCTGGCTTCTAACCCCAGCTTAACAAATTTGATGAAAAGTTAGTTAGCTGTTAGCTACAGTGCTGCTCACTAAGTCCTCACGTGATCGTGGATCGATCTCTGCAGGTCGGATCAGAAAAATCTGATACGTAAATTATGCTGGTATCGAAGCAGAATACCGATACCGGAGCGGCCCATTCCCTATAAAGTTACTTCATCCTGACCTAGTTCAACGTCTTTTGTCATAATTTGTCTGAAAATAATCTTAAAATAAATATACAAGTTATATCATTAAAAAAATGTACATATAGATCATGCCATTACCTTTCAGACGTTTTGTTTTTTCCTGTTGGCTTTAATTTCATAAACTAAACTGGAATTCAATAAAATAATTCTAATATTTTAATGGTTTTATCAACAGAAAATATAAAATTGTCCGTTTAGACTGTAACTATGGTCATTTCTTAACCTCATTAGCATCAAGCTAACTAGCAAGCTAGCATGTTTTAAGGCAGCTAACGACTCACGGTGCACTATTAGAATTGATTAAACAAAACATGGTCACCAGGCTGTAATGAGTGCAGTAATTCAAAACTGTAAAAAATCTGAATTTGATAAAATAAAAATAAAAATGTCTCATTACCTTAGCTGAGTTTGGTCCACGTGCTGCTTGCTGACTGCTGTGACGATGCAAGACTCCAACAGACGCAACCAAATGAGAGCAGGGGGGGGGGGGACAGGTGCAGAACATAGCAGTCTGTTTCAAGCTTATAAAAAGCGAAAATGATGTGCATAATAATGTCATAGTATAACTATAAATTCTACATTAAATATTATGCCTGTTGTAATCCCCTTTTTAAAGATATTACTATGCAAGTTAATGACAGTGTTGGTATAACCCACCTGCCCACAGCATGGATGTGCCCGCCCTCCAAGAGTTCAGAGTTCAAATTATGATTTTGGACAGGAAGCACAGATGATGTCTCTGCTCTTAAAGGAGCTGTATGTAACTTTTCTAACAATATATTTTTAACATATTTCTTCACTCTGTCACTACCTCCTGACATACTGATTTTAGACAAGAAATCTCTGAAAAAACTATTGTCCCCTTGCTTCTCTAAAAGTAAGGTAAGATGCAATGTTGGATGAATGATCAGTTTAAATTATAACATTTGATCTGAACTAGTCTATTTAATTTTAATGTCTGTTAACATCATATCTACAGGAAGGAGCCAGTGCAGAGAGAGAGAGAGATAGAGACAGAGAGAGAGAGATAGAGAGAGACAGACAGAGAGACAGAGAGATAGAGACAGACAGACAGACAGACACACAGAGAGACAGACAGCATAGGTTTAAGATAGCAGAAAAACAATAGAAAGGAGCAGAATTATTGCTGAAATGGCAGAAAAAAATAATTTGGCATAAACAAGGTAAAGGTAGCTGACACAAATTGAAATTAGCACCCAGATGGTTAAAAGGATGTAAAAATGTCAAATTAGCAGAAAAAAGCTTACAAGTACAAAAAGGGACAATTTGTTATAAAATAGCTTAAACAACAAATATGGGTGTTAAAATTACTCAAATGTAGCTTAACATGCTAATTTTAACAAAATAAATTGAATTGGCATGTGTTTTGCTAAAGTATGCAGAAAAATATTGTATTTTGTTGTATCCATCCATTATCTATACTGGCTTCTTCCTTTCAGGGTCACTGGGGCCCATATCCAGCAGTCACAGTGCGAGGAGCGGGGTACACCCTGGACAGGTCGCAAGTACATCACATTATTTTGTTGTAAAATAGCTAAAATTGCTAGAATGTGCAGTAAAACAGCTGAAGTGAAGTGAAGTGAAGCTGAACATGCTGATATAAGCAAAAAGAAGTAAAAGGAACACATTTGCTAAACTAAGCATAAAGCAAACGAGAGCCACCAAAATGAAAATTTGACTT
>JBBPBX010026597.1:0-37978 GCA_038048925.1 Garcialebias charrua | reverse complement strand
CTGTCATGTAAACTGACCACTGAAATCAGTTGAGGAAACTGAGCTATATAGTTTTTATTTTGTTTTAAAGTATAGTTTCCTCTAACGATTGAGATTTTTAGATTATTTAAGATTATTCTAAGAGGACCAAGGCCACCAATTGCCACCCCCGGGCTCCTCCACTGCATCTGGTGGAGTATAAAATGTCTTCCTCCTCTCTCCAGGATCCGTCAATTTGTGCTGCCTCAAACATCCATCCATCATCTTTACCCGCTTCTTCTTTTTCGGGTCATGGGGGGGTCACTGGTGCCCATCTCCAGCTATCATTGTGTGAGAGGTGGGGGACGCCAAGGACAGGTCGCAAGTCCATCATCTGCCTCAAACAAAAAAACAATAAAAGCCTCCCTCTGTTCTTCTCCACAGCGTATCTCCTCCCCACTTGAATATCTTGCACCAAAAACATTTAGGTTTACTTACATCCCCTGTTCTATTCCAGTCCAGAAAAACACTCATCTCAAAAACTGCAAACATTCACTGTTCACATCGGTCTGGTGAGATTGGAAAAAACAAAACTTTTTCTTAAAAAATAGTGTTCCATTCTTGTCTCGTTCTCGTGAATGCACCGTCTTGTCTTGTTTCATGAGCTAAGCATCTCACACCCCTACATTTACGGTAACCTATTGTCTTCCCCAAAAAAGTTGTTTTGTGTTTTATTTAACTCTTCTTAATAAGATAAGATAAGATAAGAAAAGATTGAACTTTATTGATCCCCCAGGAAATTGTTGTGCCAGAGTTTCAGTACAAAGGAACATCCACAAGAGCTCACACAAGATATAAAAATTAACAAAGAATAGGGATGTGCGATATGGCATAAAATTGATATCACGATATGTATTGTGAAGGGTGGCGATAACGATATATATCGCAATATGTTTTTGGTATAAAACTTGCAATAGGAATGAAAAAAAAGCATAGGGTGTCCTTTTGCCATAATTTATTTTGAAAACTGCTATACCACAAAATAATCTCTATTAAGAAAATTTCACTACTAGGTCCTGAGAGTTTTTAAATAATTAACAACTCAAGCATTAGGCTTCTTTCTTGTAGTGCAAAACAGTGCAAAATATATCTTGTGTAGTTTTAGCCATAAGTTTTAAACTAAAGAATATGTTGTTAACTCTTAAAAGTTTCCAATATTGTCACTTAAGAAATGAACAGTAATGCCGGGTTCCCACCGAACGCGCTCCGAGCAGCCGAAGCAGCCGGTTTACATTCAAAGTCTATGTGGCCGCGCATCTTGGAGCGGCGCGGCATGACGCGGCGCGGCATGACGCGGCGCGTCTTCAGCAGTTTAAGCAGCGCGGCAGTGAGCGGCAGCTGTTTTCCGTGCCCGCGTCGCGTCCAAGCAGCGACTGTCGGAGTTCAACTAAATGAACTTTGACCTACTTCGGCTGCTCGCCGCGTTGCAGCAATCAATTGGGAGAGACTCTGCCATGTGATGACGCAACGACGACAGGACTTTTTTTGGACTTTTTAAACTTAGCTCAACGAGCCTCCATTAAGAAACCAGCCTCCGGTAAGAAACTTGGCATTTTTACAGTTGCTGCTGTCCGCTCGAGCGTACGATCACCCCAAACATATAAAAAAACAAAAAAAAAAAACGTTTTAATCTCAACAAAGACTTTCGGAGCTGCAGTTCGGCTCGTAGAAAACCCACTCAAGTAGTAACGAGGCTCACGAACAGCTGATTTTATCTGCCCGGTGTACAAGAAACAAAACAAACCCGACGGAAAAGGAGCCAGACGCTGCTCCCACTGCGCGTCTTCAGACGCGTTCGATGTGAACAGACATCTGTTGACAAGCAGCCAACACGGTGCGGTAGGAGCATTTTTGATGCTCGAAACGCGTTCGGTGGGAACCCGGCATAACAGAGCAGCATTTTACACTGAAAACACTTCACCCTCCAACCCTCTAGTGGGCGTCTCCTTCAGCTTTAAAGATCCACTGACGTGATTTTTCTACTATTCATCAAATTGCTCAAAATATATATATTTTATCATTTAAATATGTTAGTTTTTGCAAACAAAATGATAAATCACTTTAATTTTGCTTTAAAAGTGATTTTGAACTTCAAGCTGTGTTTAATCGTGGGAAATCCGTTTACACCCGAACGCACCATCTGTGATGTAATGTCCAGAGTTGAGGCAGAGCTCTGAGCTTGTCACGGTGTGCGCAGCTCCACATGAAGGTCAGTCTGATACAGCATCAGACCTAAATTAGATCCTGTTGTTTCTTGTTCCATCACCCAAACTATTTTCTGCTTCCCAAAATGAAGACAAATAGCTCAAATCTTCACCTAGATTGATAAATTAGTCAAGTTTTAAAATGTCCGCTATTGAAGAGACTGGAGCCCTCTGCCTCTCACTCTGGACATTACGTCACAGATGGTGCGTTCAGGTGTAAACGGATTTCCCATGATTAAACACGGCTTGAAGTTCAAAATCACTTTTAAAGCAAAATTAAAGTGATTTATCATTTTGTTTGCAAAAACTAACATATTTAAATGATAAAATATATATATTTTGAGCAATTTGATGAATAGTAGAAAAATCACGTCAGTGGATCTTTAAGGAGAGCTGACAAGGCAACCAGTTTCCTCTGTGGCTTTGACCAGAGGGTCTCGCAGTAAAATCACACAACACAGCGTTCTGTTCACAGATCAGAGGGCAGGTTTCTCTAAAGCTGACCAACGCTTACTTTAACTTTCGACAAAAAAAACAAAACTTTCAACAGAACACAGTGTTTTGCGCATGCATCTGAATATGGCAACACTACGGCAAGCCGGACGTAGTTAGCTTATAGCTTCGCTACTTAGCACTCGAAGAAAAGACTTTAACACCACTTATGCACAGTTTTCAACACAAAAAAAGTAACGATTAACTCTGACAACTCTGATTGTACACTTCAACACCACTTATGCACAGTTTTAAACTAAAAAAAGGAAAGATTAAATCTGACAACTCTGATTTTGCGGTTAGCCGGTAGAAGACAGATCCCTATCGTAGGCTAAATTTCTATCGTTTCTACCATGTACCGTTTATATTGCGCATCCCTAACAAAGAATATAAAAATACCAACAATTACCGTATTTTCCAGTGTATACGTCGCACCTTTTTATGTTTTTTTTTTTTCAAGGCCTGCGACCTATACACCGGTGCGACCTATATATGGCTTGTTATCACTTTCGGCGAAACAAATTTTTAAATCCAGCTCATTTCACAATTACGTTCATTTATTAAGGAAAAGTTCAGCTCAGACACATATTTGCTATAATTTTTATCAAACAAATAATTGTTTTTAAGTGTTAATCTTCTTAAAAGCCTTGCTGTGCGCTCCTGTGGCAGACATTTGCAGCAGAGCTAAACGTAGGTGCGACCTATACACCGGTGCAACCTATCTAGGGATTTTTCCAATCTATTGGTGATAATTGGACAATGCGACCTATACCAGTGCGACCTATACGGTAAGTTCTAAAACAGGTCAGGTGCAGACAGAAACATTAAAGTGTTTATTGTGGGGCAGGATTAATTTTATAGTCTTATGTGTAGAAAAGGGGGAGGAGTTGAAAAGTGTGATAGCCACAGGGAGGAAGGACTTCCTGTGGCGTTCTGTGGAGCACGTCGGTGGTCTCAGTGTACGACTTGAAGTAATCTTTAAGTAATTAAATTTTCCTCATTATCCCCTGTCTCAAAAAGTTGGCATGATATGAAGAAGCTAACCAGATTGATTCGTTTGATTCTTCTACCTGGATTATCGAGCAGCATCAGGGCAGTATGAAGCTTCCTACCTCATGACAGTCTTGCAGAAATCTCTGAAGTCCCCACTGGTCGTTCAGTTTTTCCAGCCACTGCTGAGCCAGTTGTCTGTTCTGGTTTCCCCTGAAAGAGTGAGAAAAACATTTTATAAAACGCTACAGGAACCAGAATTTACCACAATAAGACAACCATATGTGGAAGGAGTGGTGGCACAGAGGTTAAAGGTGGGCCTGTGATTGGAAGATCATTGATTCAACTCCCGGTACAGACAACATCAAAATGTGTGTGGGATTGGTGAAGCACCCACACCTGTCCCCACCCTCATTTAATTAAATGGTTAATTTAATTAACCATTTACCGGTAATTAATTTCTAAATGGTTTCTAAATGGTTAAGGATCTGTTGGAATACTGGCAAAAACCAATGCAGATATAGCCTGGCCCTTGCCATTCCTACGCAGCTCCGCTCAATTCTCATTTCCTTTCACTGCTCAGTCTGGGACTTCTCCCATAGACAACGATTTCTCCGGTAGATTTTTGACCGGACCAATCAGAGAACAGAAGGGGCGGAGTTTTTGGCCCCTAACCCACGCCCCCACCTGTCCCAGCGCAGCCAGCGAGCATTCGCATGTTCTCATTCAAAGCGATGCAAAGCGATGCAGGACTGTTTTATATGTGACACAAATGTATTAATTTCCCCTTCTTAATCCCTTATCTGGAGTTTTCTTTTGTTTTTTTGGCCAAAAGTCAAGTTATCGCTCCCTCCTCCCTCCTCCTCCTCCTCCTCTCCGCTGAGTGCCACCTGTCCCAGCGCGCAGCCAGAGCCAGCGAGCAGCCGCATGTTCTCATTCAAAGCGATGCAGGACTGTTTTATATTTGACACAAATGTGTTAAATTCCTCTTCTTAATCTCTTATCTGGAGTTTTATTTTGTTTTTTTTCCCAAAAGTCAAGTAATCGCTCCCTCCTCCTCCTCTCTCTCCGCTGCGGTGCAAAGAATAAGGAAATGACTGAGGTTGTCACGAGATAATTAAAATAGGGTTTTACGTTGCTGCCCGAGTCCCTGCATATTTTCTGGTCTTCTGGACCAGCGCTACATGTTTGTTTTTTTTAAACGTTATAAACACAGAATATGCAGGCAGCGAGAGAAAATTCAGCAGGAGGCGGAGCAGATGTCAAGTTCGGCAGAGCACAGAGGGGGAGGGAGCAGAATGCTTTCCCTGTTCAAAATTTTTCTAAGATCCAATGGTTTTGTTCCTCAGGCAGAGGCCACGCCTCCAGCAAGAATCGTTTCTCAATGGAGAAAGTCCAGACCCTAGTCCGAAGCGAAGTGAAGGACAAGGGTCTGGTTTTAACCAGGCTAATGCAGATATGTTCCTGTTTCTGATTTTCTACATCTACCTTATAATGTTTTGATACTTTGATATTTTGTTTTAATTTGTAAAAAAATAATAATAAAAAAATCTGTATTTCTCTCTTATGTTTGTCTATTGTTGATTGTTTAAGGAAATTTCTACTGTTACTGTTGTCATCATTCTTTAGTTTGTAGTAGGTCGCTCTTGTAAATGAGTCCTCGAGGCTCAATGAGATTAAACAGACGAAATAAAGGTTAAATGAATATGTCTCACTCTGGGCCCTTGAGCAAGGCCCTTAACTCCCCCATCTGCTCCCCCAGGTTCCCTAGATAACAGCTCTCTGCTCCACATAGAGGGCTGTGGCAGCTCGGTGGTCTGTGGTTGCATCATGAAGGGCATCCGGTGTAAAAAATAATTGCCAAGACTTTGTGTGACTTAGTTTGCTGTAGTGACCCCTGAAGAAGAGAGCAGCTGAAAGAAGAAGAAAAGACGACTGCATGTCCATGTGTTGTGGGGTTTAGTTTTTGTTTTAAATGATGTCAACATTTTTGATGGTACAGTAATTTAACTTGTTTGTTATTGCATTTTTGAGGAGTTTCTGTCATACTTCTTAGTTGCACTCTTGTTTTCTCAGCTTGGGTCTTTCACGTGTTTTTTTTTTTTTTTTCAGAAGAACCGCCGTCATTAAATTCTGGACAACGAAGGAACGCTGCAGAAAAAATGATAGCTGTGAAAATAAAATAAAAAAAATAGTCTGCTGTTTTGGTTGTAACAGGAAGTTCAGAAAAACCTTTTTTATTGACTCTTACGGTCACAATTTAACGTTTGATTTGGAGCCAGATACTTGACAATCTGATTTGACATCAGTCAGGAGCTTGTAAGCTACATTACAAGGAATCAACATCAGGTTTTCTGCTCAGTGACATGATGAAAGACAATCATGTAATTGACAGCAAGTTTGATTTTTCTATCTTAGATGTCATCGTGAAATGCCTGAACAAAACAGTGATTAAAAACAGAAAACAAAATCAAAAGAAAGGAAACAGGAAAGTAGTGCACCCCGAGGGAATGCATTTAGCACGTTGCCTCGCATGTTTTGGACAAAGAGTTTCAAACAAAGATGTTAAATGATTGGTTAGCACTCAGAGTTTGTGTTGTGGGTGATTCTCAGCTACCACCACGCCAAATTTGAGCTCAGCATTTTCCAGTTTGACTGACTTATAGCCATTTCAATGTTGGCTGAGGCCAATCATGTGTGGTGGTCATCTTGAGTTGGATTGTTTCCAAAAGGTAATCAGTTGTAGATGTATATCCATTGATTACCTTCCAGATGTTTAATTCAAATCTGCCCACTGGGTCCTGAGATATTTTACAAAAAATATGGACAAAATGGACGTGAACAAACACAAGAAGTTCCATGATTATTTACTGCCTTTCATGGAAGCAGGTTTCATCACTACATAAAAATCAGAATATGAGAAGAGGACAAAAATATTACATTAAAGAAGGGCAGAAAAAACACGAAAGCAAAAACATTTAAAAACAATATATTCTTATTTAAACTAGGTGAAATAAACAAAACATACTGTATTTCAAAAGAACAATAAAAACCTTGAAACTAAACTCCACAAACTGGCTTCTTTGTTTATACAAACACATTTAATGTTTGCACTAATGGCCAGTTATTTGACAAAGAAATCAGATTGATGATGTTGGTTTAACTCTACCTTTAAGACCCCAGTGCGTGATTTCATGTTAATATAAACAAAAACCACATGGGTCGCCTTAATGACCCCCCTCCCCATTTTTACACAAAGAACAGACTAAAACCTCAGCTGTCGCTCTCATTTCATGGTCGGGGATCAATTGTGGATGAAACACACCAGCCTCTCTGTTCTGTCTTTTGTTTCGTTGGTATGGTTGAGTCTTTCTGCTTTGAAAGCCTGCAACGTTTTTATAATAAAAAAGGTTTAACGGCTGCTTCCATCTTTGAGCCTAAAAATAGGTTTCAGATAAAGTCTGAGTTTAAGAAGCCTACGGTAATAATGTTTAAACTATTTGTGAAGAATAAACATTAGAAATATGCAGTGCTCTGATGTCCCCCGTTACTAAGGGTCTTAAATAATGAATGTTTGTGAAACTAATCTACAAACATTCACTGTTTAAATCCCTTAGAGACAGGGACATCAGCACAACACTTACTGTTGTTTTTATCAAGATGCCAGGTGTTTTTGTAGCTGTCTGTGTTTTTAGCATCACATCAGGTGTTTTTGTACCCATCTCTTTGTGTTTGTAGCATGATGTCAAGGTGTTTATGTACCCATCTCTTTGTGTTTGTAGCATGATGTCAAGGTGTTTATGTACCCGTCTCTTTGTGTTTTTAGCATAACATCAGGTGTTTTGGTACATGTCTCTTTGTTTTTAGCATGATGTCAGGTGTTTTTGTACCCATCTCTTTGTGTTTTTAGCATGACGTCTGATGTTTTGGTACCAGTCTCTTTGTGTTTTTAGCATGACGTCAGATGTTTTGGTACCCGTCTCTTTGTGTTTTTAGCATGACATCAGGTGTTTTTGTACCCATCTCTTTGTGTTTTAGCATGATGTCAAATGTTTTGGTACCCGTCTCTTTGTGTTTTTAGCATGACGTCAAGGTATTTTTGTAACCATCTCTTTGTGTTTTTAGCATGACATCAGATGTTTTGGTACCCGTCTCTTTGTGTTTTTAGCATGACGTCAAGGTATTTTTGTAACCATCTCTTTGTGTTTTTAGCATGACGTCAGATGTTTTTGTACCTGTCTCTTAGTGTTTGTAGCATGACATCAGGTGTTTTGGTACCCGTCTCTTTGTGTTTGTAGAGTGATGTCAGATGTTTTGGTACCCATCTCTTTGTGTTTGTAGCATGACATCAGGTGTTTTGGTACCCATCTCTTTGTGTTTTTAGCATGACGTCAGATGTTTTGGTACCCGTCTCTTTGTGTTTTTAGCATGACGTCAAGGTGTTTTTGTAACCATCTCTGTGTTTTTAGGATGACGTCCGATGTTTTTGTACCTGTCTCTTTGTGTTTGTAGCATGACATTAAGGTGTTTATGTACCCGTCTCTTTGTGTTTGTAGCATGACATCAGGTGTTTTGGTACCCGTCTCTTTGTGTTTTTAGCATGAAGTCAAGGTGTTTTTGTACCCATCTCTTTGTGTTTGTAGCATGATGTCAGATGTTTTGGTATCCGTCTCTTTGTGTTTGTAGCATGACATCAGGTGTTTTGGTACCCATCTCTTTGTGTTTTTAGCATGACGTCAAGGTGTTTTGGTACCTGTCTCTTTGTGTTTTTAGCATGATGTCAGGTGTTTATGTACTTGTCTGTGTTTTTGACATGACGTCAAGGTGTTCTGGTACCCGTCTCTTTGTGTTTGTAGCATGACGTCAGCTGTTTTGGTATCTGTCTCTTTGTGGTTTTAGCATGACGTCAGATGTTTTGGTACCCATCTCTTTGTTTTTGTAGCATGATGTCAAGGTGTTTATGTTCCCGTCTCTTTGTGTTTGTAGCATGACGTCAAGGTGTTCTGGGCGGCCGTGGCGTAGTGGTAATGGCAGTCGTCCCCCGATCGGAAGGTTGGAGGTTCGAATCCCGGTTCCCCACACCATGTGTCGTTGTGTCCCTGGGCAAGACACTTAACCCAGAGTTGCTCCCGGTAGGACTGGAAGGCGCCTTGCATGGCAGTCGCCGCTACCGGTGTATGAATGTGTGTATGAATGGGTGGATGGTTGGTATTGTAAAGCGCTTTGGGGCTCCTCACAGGGGGCTGGAAAGCGCTATATAAATAAGCTCCATTTACCATTTACCAGTCTCTTTGTGTTTGTAGCATAATGTCAGATGTTTTGGTACCCGTCTCTTTGTGTTTTTAGCTTGACATGAAGGTGTTTTTGTACCTGTCTCTTTGTGTTTGTAGCATGACGTCAAGGTGTTTTTATACCCGTCCGTTATGTACCTGAGGGGGTTCAGAGTTTTTAAAAACATAATTGTTGTGTTTGTGTTGTTTGCAAGTCTACTGAAAGACCAGCAGCTTGCTGAGAAACACTTTTTTTTCAACTCAACCTAATCAAGCTTGATTAGGCAGAGCTGCTGCCAAACTGCAGATCCTGCCTATGAAACATTTAGACTGTGGTCATGAAGAGCACGGAGGTTTTGATGCATGAAACAGGGGTTTGCTACACGAAATGGAGAAGCTGAGCTGAGCTTCTGTGGAGTTATCTGTGAAACAGATTGTGGGACCAGGGATGTTCTCCGTCCACCCTGGTTATGTGGCGAGTACTCCTAAGAAGGGAGTTGTGTTGGGGCTCTGTTAGGAGCTCGTGTGACCTCTAGTTAAGCCAAGAGGTGAGGTCTCTGATTTAACTCAGAGCGTGTGTGCGGAGCCTTGCTGAGAGCAAGTGTAAAGTGTTGAATGCCAGCTGAGGTTGGTGGACGCAAGCTGGGGCTTGTTGGAACTACTTGGAGATCCTGTTGCAGGTAAACCAAGTTTTGATCAAAGCAGTTGTATGCTACATGTATGTGTGTGTTTAGGTGTGTTCTCCACCTACCCTAGCCACCTGATGTTGAGCTAAGGCTCTTTAAATTCTGGTGCTGTCTAAACAGCACATGTCAGAGTCAGTCAGAGTCAGAGAGTCTTTATTGTCATTTGCACCGCATGTGGTACATGTGATGAAAACGAGATTATGTACACGGGGTCCCAGTTACATCCAACAACAAATGCAAGAGAAAAACAGTAATAACATCTAGAATTAACTAAGAAAAACATCAACTAGTAATACACTAAGCTCTAATGTAGTGGAAAAACATCATTATAAACAGCAGCACGAACATGAGTCTGTATGAGCAGATGGTCACAGATGAACACAGCAACAAGAAAACAGATCAGCATCAGCATGATGTGATATTTTGCAGTGATTATTCTTATTATTTATTTATTCATGAGTCTAACAGCCTCAGGGTAGAAGCTGTTCCTCAGTCTAGTGGTTCTACATTTGATGCTCCTCAACCTCCGTCCTGAGGGGAGTGGGGCAAAGAGTGAGTGTGCTGGGTGAGTGAGGTCTTTCATGATGCAGGTGGCTCTTTTCCTGCATCTGGAGGTGTAAATGTCTGTGATGGTGGGGAGACTGACTCCAACAGACTTCTGTGCAGCCTTCACCACTCTCTGTAGAGCTTTCCTCTCTGCAACTGTGCAGCCTCCATGCCACACATTGATGCTGGAGCACAGGATGCTCTCACTGCACACCTGTAGAAGGAGGTGAGATGTAGATGTGACATGTAGAGCAAAGGGTGCTCTTGTAACAGCTCTGGTGCTTACTAGGGTTGTGTGAAGCTAGTGGAGGCTAGTGAATGCTAGTGAAAGCTTGTGAATCAATTTTAAGCTTGTTTGAAGCAAGTAGTGGTCAATAGAAGTCAGCTAAAGTTTGTAGGAACCAGCTGAAGATACACTTCAGGTAACTGAGTGCTGAGAGCAGACATTGCGCTATGTTGTATGATAATAGGGAGATCTCCACCCACACTCCCTGTTTGTTTGTGAGTTTGCTTCTAGGGGAGAAGTAGTTGAACTGTTTAAGCTCTGTTTGGATTAGAGTTATGTGTGGACTGAAGCACCTTAAGTGCTGATTGAATCCTTGGCTTAAACTTAGGAAGTGTGGGCCTGTGCCACTGAGGCCTGTTTGAGTTAAATTTTAAGAGACACTGAGGGCAGTGTTTGGGCAGTTGTCCAGGAGGAGGACAGCTGAGGTTAACAGTAAGGGTCTGTTACCTTTTTTCTCTTTTTCATTTTTGTTGTACTTTTGACTGTGTGAGTGCTGGTAGTCCAGTTTTCGCCTTTTGTTTGTGTAGAGGGACTTTTGTAAGGTAGATCGACACCTGGGGAGACACGACGGCCCTGTACAGGGTTTGGTTTGCCTGGGTGGTGTTTTATTCTTTTTGGCCAGACTCACCGGTCCACCATTTCTTTAAACTTCTTATTATTTAGTTTTTCTTTAGGATGCTGAACCAGACGAGGACGCTCCAGTCCTGGTAGGAGAAGCCTGGGAGAACGTTGCCAGCCTGGATTGTTTAGTTTAGTTTCAATAAAATTTGTTTTAATTATTTTTCTGTGTCCAGTGTCCACTTTGTATGTTGTGGTCCTAACAGGTCGTAACACCGTTTCTTTGTGTTTGTAGCATGATGTCAGATGTTTTGATACCCGTCTCTTTGTGTTTGTAGCATGACATCAGGGTTTTCTGGTACCAGTCTCTTTGTGTTTGTAGCATGATGTCAGATGTTTTGGTACCCGTCTCTTTGTGTTTTTAGCTTGACATCAAGGTATTTTTGCACCCGTCTCTTTGTGTTTGTAACATGACGTCAAGGTGTTTTTGTACCAGTCTCTTTGTGTTTGTAGCATAATGTCAGGTGTTTTGGTACCCATCTCTTTGTGTTTTTAGCATGACGTCAAGGTGTTCTGGTATGAGTCTCTTTGTGTTTTTAGCATGATGTCAAGCATTTTTGGTACCTGTTGGCAAGCGTGTCGATGTGCTCCCTGATGCGTTCAGAGTAGATGTTGCTCTGGCTGATCAGACTTTCTCCCGCCTCAATCACAGCCTTTATCCTGTGCAGGTTCAGCTCCATGGTGGTGGTGAAGTCCTTGTGTTTTTTTATTGCAACTTCTACCGTCTCCACTGTGGTCGGGAGCTCCACGTGAGCGAGGGCTGATTCCTGCAGCGGGACGACCAGAGGCATCATTAGGCAACATCAGCTCATCCAGTAAGAGGATAAAATTCATAGGAACAGGAAGAACTCACAATGAAAAATAAAATAAACCAGAAAAATAGCATTTTCAGTAATGAGTGATAAATGAATGACTGCAAAACTGTAGCTAAAAGCTTAAATTAGCAAAACTAATAACATTGTAGACTGGTTAAAACTGTAATTAAAAATAAAATATGTAAAACTGTACCTAAAAAGTAAAAACCAAAACTGTAGATAAAAGTTGAAAAAGCAACACTTAAGAAGAAATTTACAAAATCCTACCTAAAAGCGGAAAAAAAAATTTAATAAGGTAAAACTAGCAATGTTCTCCCCTTTGGTCGGATCTGGGGAGTTGGTGAGTGGCTCGTCCTGTTCGGGTGGCCCTGGGGACTCTGGGCTCGGGGACCTTCTTGGGGTCTTGGGCTCTGATCCCCCCTTTGTCTGCCTCGGGCCTTGGGGGGGCGGATCTGTGATGCATCGCGGTCACTATTGAATGTTCTATTCGAGGAACCTTATTCACTTATGCATGCTCACAACCACACACAAATGGGTGCAGGGATGTATATGTAGATATCATATGCAGATATGTAGATGGGTATGTGACTGAATATGAATGTATATGTATGTATACTGTATATTCATTTGTAAGTATGGGTATGTATATTTATGGAATTCTACTGCAAAGTCATGAATGTTATTATTCTTTATGCATGTGTTGCTGTGTTCTGTCATGTACTTTGCAGGATTGCAGACAGAGGTTGAGTGTGTTTGCCTTGTGCTTTTTTTGTGTATAATTGTTGTTTTGTTGTCTTACTCTGTCTTTCCTTTCTCTCTAAAAAAAAAAAGAAAGTAAAACTAGCAAAACAGTTGCTAAAGATAAATTTAATTTAACAGTAACTGATGTCCAAAATTAATAAATCGTAACTTGTAAATCAGTTTCTGTCAGCTGCTCTGTCCTTCAGGGGTTGCCACAGCGAGTTAACTTGCATGAAAGATTTGGCAATTGTTTTACGCAGGACACTCTTGACGCAACCTGGGCTCAAACCCGCAACCTCAGGATTACAAGACCATGGCACTGGTCACCAAGCTACCACAGCCACATATTAGTAAAATGTAACTAAAAGCTAAAATGAACAAAAAAGTAGCTAATGCTAAAATGATCAAATAAGATGCTTAGCAAAACTTTATCTCAATGATGAAATAAGCAAAATCTAATAATAGAAAAACCTAAATCTATAAACAAATTGTAGCTAAAAGCTAATATTAGCAACAGTACGGTAAAGCTAAAAAGAGCTACAAAAAACTAGAGCAAGCTCGCTGAAGTAGATTTCAGAGAGCAATGTTTTTGGCAGAGTTGGAGATTTTTTTAATATTTCTGGAGTAACTTTTTTTTTTTAAATTTTCATTAAAGTTAAAATAACACAAATTATGAAGTACAACAGAACAGAAAAAAAAACAGAAAAGAACAGAAAAAATATGGAAAACAGTTCTGATGCTGCACTGGCATTCACACAAATATCAAATATTCACACAAATAATACAGAAAAATGAACAACTGATTTAATGTTAATTTCGATCAAACTTTTCAAATATGTATGTACAGTACATCTTAATAAAAAAAGATACTTTGTATAAAAAACTAAAACCTTTAAAAATTCATGTGGGAAACAATAAATATTCAGGTTTTTAAACAAATAACAAATGTATAAATTATTTTAGGACAAAGTCAAATATATTTCTTGCTAAAAAAAAATTACAAATAAAGTAACCATTTGTTTTTATGAAGAAATGCATTTGTTGCTGTATAATGGTTCATTTATCTTTGGCAAAATGTTGCATTTTTACATCTCTGTCTTTCTTTGGAGCCAGTTATGGCACAAACTCAAAGTCAGATCTTGAGCTAAACTGAAAATGAAACATGACGTCTGTGAAAATTAATTTTTGCATCCAAAGTGTTCTCAGCATTTAAAATAAATTACAGTGAACAAATTGACAGAAGCTTTTCAGTTTTTTTTCCCCATTTCAAATCTGTTTTGAAACAAAACTTACTTCAGAAACCACAGAAATATGTGCATAAAGAGATATACAAGATAAATGACGTTAAGGCTAAATAATTTGGGAGAAGCAGTAATCTGTCATCTAGAAGAGCTGGTACCTGGTGAAGATCCATCAACACACCTAATAAATGTTCTGACCAACACTATTTTTCCTCACCTGGTTGTTGAGGAAGGACTCGGCCTGTTTGACGTCTCGCAGGAACAAGTGAAAAATGTGGGCCTGGACCAGAACTTCTCTTCGGCTCTCCCACATCTCAAGGAGCTTGTTCCAGCCGACGTCAAGCTTCTGGAGCCACTGCTGCAGGGCGGCCTGAGGCAGGGGAGCGTCCTCAGACTCCAGCAGCTCATTCATGGCCTGCAGGCGCTCGTAGTCCTCCTCGTACCTGCAGCCGCAGCAACACGTTAGATAAAAAAACATTTAAAAGACAAGGTTGTTGTTGGTCCTTTACATACCGTCCAATCTCCTCCTTCAGAGCAGCGTGCTTGTTGATGAGTTTCTCTGCTTCTACCAGGTCATTGGGTAGTTGGTCACAAGCAGCAGCCGTCTGAGTCTGGACCAGCCAGGTGAGGAACGAGTCCAGGTCCTGACGGGACAAAAGATGGGTCACAAGTCTGTAGCTAGAGCTGCAGAAATGTCTGCAGGCAGACGCACCAAACTCAATAAATCTTAGTACCCATCCACACTAAGTAAATAAAATAACCTGATGTGACTGAAGCCAAAAAGCTTCAGTGACGTCTCATCTGAAGCAGAAACATCTTCCAGAAATTTGGGGGCTTGTCAACAAGCATGTCCCTGTCTAGTTTTATTGTTTTTCTACCAACAGTGAAGCCCTCCTGGGTTTTCTTTCATGGAGCGCATTATGATTCAGAATGTGACGTTCAGAAACTTTGACCTTGGAGTTCAGCATGGATGTTTTCTTGGCTCTTTTCCTTCCTGTTGCAATATTCATCTGATGAACCTGGGATCACAATTTCTCTTGCATCCACATCTTGGATCAACAGCCTGGACCTCGGGACAGCTAAATACCTGAACGCCTCTGTGGACCAGCTTGGACCACAACTAAACGCAAATGATGTTTAGATCTAAAGGAGGACACATGAGACTGCAGGAAGTCAGACAGGTCTACAGAAGTCTGTCCATTCAAGACCTTATAGGTCATCTATCAGGCTTTTGAACAAACAGGAGACGAAGGGAAGCGGCAGCGAGGAGACATGTTCACGCTCTTTTTGTTTGTGTTAAAGACGAGCTGCAGCGTTCTGGACCAGCTGCAGTCGTAAGAAGAAGCTGGCCTGGCCAACAGAGTTACAGTGATCCAGCTGGGTGGTAATAAAAGAGTGATTCACCTGTTCAATGTCATTAAAAGATAAAAAAAACTATTTCACTTAAAGATACTTAAAGGATACAATCTGTTTCTGAAGGTAAAACTTTAAAGCAACTGTCACCCTCAAATCTTTTGTGTGAAATTTTACAAACAGCTCCAAGCTGCATAGATCTGTAGGAGAAGTGCTGTGGTTTCCACTGGGACCAAAAATGTGAACTTTATGATTCTTAATATCCTCAGGTGCAGACATCAGTCATCCAGGACACCAGGAGGTTTGAAGTTTCACCTCCCATCTGAAACTTTAGTTTCCAACCACTCAACTCTTATGATTATCATAATAATAATGATGATGATAATGATGGCTCCACCTGTATGAAGCTCTGCAGCCGGCTGGCTACCATCAACGAGTCCTCACATCCCTGCAGGGTCCGCTTAAGCTCCTCCCACTCCACGCTGATGTCATCGAAGGGAACAAGAATCTCCATGGTTCGACCCGAGTGAGCGGTTGCCAGATGCTCTGCTTCCTCCTAACATCAGCAAACAGGAAAGTTGTTTTGATGATTTTGTTTGAAAATAATCCAATATTTTTACATCTTAAGCTCGTTTCTCCGTCCCTTCGGTACCTGTAGGTGCAGCAGTTTGGGCTCCAGGACCGACAGGGCCCCCTCCATGGTAGAGAGACGTCTCTGCAGAGCCAGGACCCCTCCCAAATCGCTGCCGACATACTGGGTGGCGTCAATGGCTTTCCTCTTCTCCTGTATTTGGGATTTTATCTCCTGGCACTCGAGCAGGTAGTTCTGCAGACGTAACATCGAGTCGAGCTGGTCTTTTTTCTGCTCCACAAGCTCCACAATGCTGTTCCACCTGGAGGCCCATAAAACAAATTATATTTAGAGAACAAAAGAAACATGTCAAACTGCACAGGCTTCATTTATTTTAAATATATCCAATAATTCTCAGTCAGGTCAGAATGATGATAGAGGGTGAAACGTCTCTATACTGTATATATATATATATTTTTTTTTTAAAGAAACTGTCCAGCTGACGTGACTGAGAATTATTGGATTAGACACCTGGATGATTGAGCATGAACTTTTTTATTTTAAATATAGTGGAAACAGCTCAACTTTAATCAGAACTGTTGTAGACTCAACTAAAGGATGCACTTCTTGTAATAATAATGTAAAACACAAATAAACTCAAGCGTTATGTCTTACAGAGACAACAACAGATTTTATCACAGCACTACTGAATATGGGGCTTTTATTTTGGAACTGTGCTATATAAAGTAATTTTTCTTTTTTATTTATTTATTTATAAAATTTGTTCTTTTTTTTTTCTTTACAAAAAACACAATACAAAACAATCCCATAAATGATAACGTACAAAATATAAAAAAATGAAAGGTAGCAGAAAGAAGAAAAAATCTTATTATATCTGCTCCTTTTTTCAAACAATCAGTTCAAACAATAATAATCTTCCAGTAACAGAACAAAATGAATAACTCTTTCTAATTTTCTTACTACAGTAATACAATACAGTACACATTACACTACTTTATATATTTTTTTTTCACAATTTAGTTTTGATCATTTTCTTAAATATACACATTGACTTGGCATTTTTAACTTCGTTCTCCAAACCATTCCATAATCTAATTCCCTGGATTGAGGTAGAACGTCCCTTCAAACTAGTTCTGAATTGTGGTTTTACAAATATCTCGGTCCCCTTAAGATTATAACAACTTTGTCTTTTAACAAAATGCATTTAGATATTTAAAGGTATGTAATTTTATGTTGTGTTATGTGCTATATAGGTGATGTTTGTATTTTTCTCTGCTCTTTTGTTTTATGAGATGTTTCTTATTCTTACCTGCCTTAGGACACGGATGAAAATTAGCTATTGTGCTAACTCCGGCATATTTACATTGATGCTTACTGCTGTCATGTTGGTTAATATGCATTGTCCTAACTTAAATAAATAAATAAAAAATAAAATAAATAATGCGTTATTCTGAGCCCTATACAAAACTGATAAAATATTATAATCTACCAAATCATGGAACTTCAATAACTTCAGTTGATAAAATAATGTGCTTGATGGATGACAGTAATGTTTTCTAGTGATAATTCTTATAGCTCTTTTCTGTAATACATTTTTTTTTAATTTTTCTTTAAAGGAATGGTGTAATTTAATTAAAGTGGGTGTATTGAGTTATGAGTAGTCAGTGTCTTACTTGCAGAAGACAGCAGCATGATTTCAGTTTGCAGAATCAGGAAGGAATTTTAATTTTTATTATTATAACAATGTGTTTTTTGTCAATTTACATACAGTTTGTGTCTTCTACCAAAGACCTCAAGGGAACCTCCTACTGTTAAGGTGTGATCTTTCAATTTACATGTATGTGTTACAAACCCCCAGGTGTGATGTGTTGTTTTGTTTTGTCAATTTAAATAGAATGGGCATGTTAGGTATTTTGTGGTGTTATTTCAGTTTCCAATTTCATATGTTGGTGCGTGGCTTGTATAAAACTTCTCGTTCTCACAGCTTTCATTCATTCAGAATTGAAAAAGACTTCTGGACAGAAGTCGAAACGTTTTCTGCAACAAATAAAGTCCAGTTGATCCTGTATTGAATGCCTTTTTTGATTTTATCATGTCCTGGACGACTGAGAATCTTCACCAGCATATTATAAAAACTGTACAAAAATATATTAGACATATTTTTGTGCCTAACCATTAGACTATCATAAAACTGTCACTAGTGTTATGTTAATGAATGATTAGTTCATAATTCAGAAGCAGGTTTGATACAATCTCGCTGCAGTAATGTAAATGTTCTTTAATTAATATTTCTCACTGTAATAAAACTTCTTGTTACGATGACGTGTTTTGGTCTGAGGAAGCCTCGCTGACCCGTGGACCAGTTCTTTGCTGTGGTTTCAGCCCTTTTCTGATTAGCATGACGTCATTCATAGGTCTGACCCAGTCAACCCAGAATGACCCGTTCACACACAAACACACACTCCGATCCCTGGGACTAGAGTGAGGTAATGGCAGAGTGGCAGGGCGGCAGGAAGGCTAGAGAACATCTGAGTGAACTGACGTCAGAGTTGCCTTCTAGACAGCAAGGTTATTGTGATTTAAAACGTTGGGTGTGCATGTGAGACGCGTTGCACATGAGGTAACACCAGTCGGTTAGCACCCTTAATGTAGTTTGAGTCTATTTTAATAGCTTTACTGTCAAACTACTTCTACACACTTTGCTCTGATTTAGCCTTTCATATGTCCAGAGGTTCAGCTCATTCAAGAGATGGGTGCTGTGACTTTTAGTTTTTGTCATTCTTAAAGTTTACAAAATATTAAACTTTATTTTTAAATAATTTCTTCATTAAAAATACATTTAGGTCTCTTCAATTCATAAAAAAATGTCATTATAAACTGGCTCTAATTTTCTCCTTATGCTACTTCTTACTTTTAGCTAGTCTTCTGCTACTTTTAGCTACTAGATATTTTTTATACTTTAAGCTAGCCTTTTGTTACTTTAAGTTTTGTTGCTTTCAGCTTTTAGTTAGCCCTTTCTTACATTTAGCGGTAAGTTACCCTTTTGCTACTTTTTTTTTTTTCATTCATTCATTCAACCTTTATTTAGTCAGGTAAATCTCATTGAGCCTCGTGGACTCATTTACAAGAGCGGCCTGCTACAAACTAAAGAATGATGAACAGCAATGGTAGAATTTCCTTAAACAATAAACAATAGAAAAACATAAGAGAGAAATACAGATTAAAAAAAATTAAACAAAGTATCAAAAACTAGCAAAACATTATAAGATAGAGGTATAAAATCAAAAACAGGAACATATCTGCATTGGTTTTTGCCAGGAGTCCAATAGATTCTTAAAACCATTTAGAGAGGTCAAGGCCGAGATCTTCAGATCTTTTTGTAAGATATTCCAGGAAGCTAGCTTTTCTCTTAGTATTCAGAGTCAGCCATTTTCTACTTTAGGCTTTTAGCGAGCTGTTTTACCTGGCCTTTTGCTACTGTTAGAAAGCTTTTCAGCAAATGTCTTGTTACATTTAGCTTTAAGCTAGCATCTTGCCTTTTTAGCTAGCGTTTTGAGTCTTTCTTTTCATTTTAACAACTTTGTTTCAGCTTCTGTAGAGAATTTTCACAGAAATTTTAATTTTTCAAGTTTCATATTTAAGGTTTGCTTTGACCTTTAGTATAAAATATTTCCCTCCAGTTCCAGTACGAGCGGTAAACATTTGGTGACGCCTACATGCGTTACATGTCAGACCTACTGCAGTGACTTGGATTGCAGTAGTTGGTGCTTTTGTATTTCAGTACCTGGAGTTGAGGTGGTCCTGGCACCCTCTGACCTCTGTAGAAGATGGATGACCTCCATCCAGGAGCTGCTGAACTATCTGATTAACGTCCAGGATCCGTCCCATCAGGCTGTTCATCTCCTGGTCCAGACTCTCAAACCTGCAACAATCGAAGCGTGGGTCATAAAATGGCTCAAACAAGTCTGATCTTCATCAGAACAAGCGCTCAATACAGAAACAACTGGACTTTATTTGTTACAGAAAACGTTTCACCCTCTATCCAAAGGGCTTTTTCAATTCAAAGGAGCAGCCTGTGTGACAGTGAAGTTATATACATGCTGACATAACACGCACCAACCTATGTAAATTGGAAGCTGAAATAATAATTATTATTATAATTATTATAATAATAATAATTGAGAACAGAGTAGCTGCTTCTGTGAATTAGACTAACAAAGACCTTAACAAACCCCCTACTGTTAAGGTGTGATGTGTTGATTCGTCAATTTACATTGGATGGGTATGTTATCTCAGGTATGTGTGGGCGTTATTTCAGCTTCCAATTTACATAGGTTGGTGCGTAGCATGTCAGCATGTATATAACTTCACTGTCACACAGGCTGCTCCTTTGAATTGAAAAAGCCCTTTGGATAGAGGGTGAAAAGTTTTCTGTAACAAATAAAGTCCAGTTGTTTTTGTATTGAGCGCTTGTTCTGATTTTATCATGTCCTGGACGACTGAGAATCTTCACCAGCAAGTCTGATCTTCTTCTTCTCCTTTTCCTCACCTGTGTGCCACCACCTCCACGTCCTCCAGTCTCTCAGGGATCTCCATCTTGTCGAGCCACTGCTCCTTCTCATCGATCCACAGCTCGCAGGCGTTGACCTCGCTGAACATGCGGTAGACTGCGAGAGCGTCGTGAAGCCACTGCTGCCTCAGCACCGCGACCTCAACGACCTCCGTGTACAGCTGCTCCACCTCTCCCATACGAACCTGCACCTCCTGCAGACAGGGGACAGGCGAGGACACGGAAAGGACAAAACCGTTTAAAAAACAAACAACTGAGAACAATGAAAACATCTTTCCAGTTGAAGTGTGCACACCTCTTCTTCACGGTATCTCAGAGCCAGCACCACCACGTGTTTGCGCAGCGCCACTACATGGAAACGATGCTTGTCGATGGCTTCGGTGACGCCTCTGTGTTTCTTCAGCAGCGACTGCGTGGAGTACTCGTCGTGCCCGAAGTCTTCGCTGGAGACCAGGCGGTAGGCGTCCTGCAGCCAGGCCGCCACGTCGTCGGTTTCCGTGGAGAACTGGAAGAAGTTGAGGGACTCCTGCAGGTGGTTGAGATGCTGCGCCGCCTGGTCCTCCAGCTTCGTCCACTCGCCTTTAACCTCCATGATGTGCTTCTGGATCCCCGCAGAGCAAAAGCTCTTTTCACTCAGAATCTGCTTCCCGCGCTTTATGGTGTTCTGGAGAGGAAGGAATAACAACAAAGGCTCTTTCAATAACGTTCAAGGTTTAGATTCATTCACATGAACAGAAAAACCTTTCTGAAGACTTGAAACTCTGACAAATGTTTTAGTAATCAGTGTGTTTATCGGCTGTATGTTCTAATTAAATCTGACCAATCTAGGACTCATTAAACCACGAAGCATTGCCCCAAATGTGTAGTTTATCATGAAATGTCTTCAATTTACCTACAAATAGAATGCAATGATGCAAAAAATACAAACAAATACATCAAACATCTGAATCAGATTTACTAGTGTTTTTTTATCAATTGTACCAGTAATTACATTAAGTTTTTAGCTTCACACAAATGTCTCTACAGTCTGAACTAGAGACAGACCGATTCGTTATTGAGCTGATATCAGCCTCAATCGGCTGCGTTTGGCTGAAGTTCTTGTAAAAATAGTTAAATATGCTTATTTAAGTTAGACAATTATTACTACATTGTGTTAAAAACAACAACAACAACAACAACAACAACAACAACAACAACAACATAATAATCAAAAGTTTAAGAAACCAGCATTGTTATTCATCATAAAAGCGACTCATATGGGTCCACCTTTACTTTATGGTAAGCATATACCGTACAGTATCTGACCCTTTTCCCTGTTTCTTCATTAGGAAAATATAATTTTTACACGAAATCTACAAATTTATTTAGTACCTTAAAATAAATATACTGTCTCAAAACAGGAAAACCAAAAAGTCAGTAATAATAATAATAATAATAATACATTTTATTTGTAGGCGCCTTTCTTGGCACTCAAGGTCATCTTACATTATCAATCATAAAAACAGACAATATTATATACACAGTAAAAACAAGTAAAATGAATTAAATAAGACAATGAATTTGCTATCATAGTGCATAGGCTACTTTAAACAGGTGAGTTTTGAGTTTGACTTTGAAATATGGCAAATAATGTGTGTCGCGAATATCAGGTGGGAGTGAGTTCCAGAGCTGGGGAGCAGAGCAGCTGAATGCTCTGCTCTGCTAATAAAAAAATCTACGCAAATAAAACCTAACAAGTTTAAAACAAGTAGTTTTTATTTAAACTGACACATACTAGAGTTGCATTTGGGTCTAAAAAATCTGGCCTGGCCCGAATCCGTATAATTTTTTTCTGAGCACAAAGCAAAACCGACGGATTAACTATAATTACAGGCCCGAACCTGAAAAAGAAACAGCTTTTTTTATTTTTATTAAGCTTTTACGCTTTTGTAATCAAATCACTTGGACAGCTGCTTCCTTCACCATAGATGACAGCAGACGCGCGCGGCCGGTGATCAGCTGATCCATCTGAGCTTAACTGGACTTTTTTTTTTTTAAACCTCTTTCAACTGGCCGTTCGGACTTGCCTCCTGCTCAACAAGTAAATTAACATAATATTATATTGTGCATTCTTTGTGCTGTATAATTCGTAAAACCGCATCAAAGCCAGAGATTGGCCCAGCGCGCACATTAAGCACATCATTATGGCTTCAGGACCGGGTTGGAAACACATACAGTGTATGAAACTTTTAAAAATGAATCGGAGCAACTTTTAGTTTACATATTTAGACACGCTTATTTCAACAAATAAATAAACAAACAAACAACATTGTGTGGTTTATATGTAACTTCAAGCTTTGTTAAACTTAAAGTTTATTTTAAAATCAGTGAAAATTTAATTAGCCCTATTGTTAATATAAAGCTGCAGCATTAAACTCCAGGCTCAGGAACAAGGGGTGCTGAAGGTGCTATAGCACTGCATTCTGTATGACAAAGAACTGACGTGTGTGAAAAGTAAAGAAATGAATGAATGAATGAATGAATGAATGAATGAATGAATGAATGAGTAAACACATAAAGCCAGTTGTACGTAAGACATCCTGAGACAATTCAAACTTGATCTTCACAATTTAAAAAAGGCAGGTTAAATTTACATTTGTAAACAATTACGACAAAACTTAAGTTTACAACAAAGTCCAATAACTGTTGGTGCAGAATCTGGGAAAACAAAACTCCACACACCTGCAGCAGGGACCTGTGGGCCAGCAACTCCCCGGCCAGAGTTTTGTGTTTCTGAAGCAACCTCAGCACGCTGCTCAGATCTTTGCCAAAACCCTGAGACGCTAAGATGGAGCTTTTCTCCCGAATCCAGGCTTCCGACTCTTCCAGCTCCTAACAGAGAAAACAGTCAGCAAAACAACATTTAAAGTTTTTTTTTTTCAAGGAAATACCTGAGATGCAAGTGAGTTTTATAATGCCACTTAATCTAGAATACAAGATAAATGCAGAAAAAAATCCATCCTTCAATCCATCCATCTTTCAACCCATCCATCTTTCCATCCATTCATCAATCCATTCATCCTTCAATCCGTCAATCCATCCATCCTTCAGTCCATCCTTCAATCAATCAATTAATCACCCTTCAATCAATTAATCATCCTTCAATCCTTCAATCCATCCTTCCATCCTTCAATTAATCCTTCAATCCATCCATCAATCCATCCATCAATCCATTCATCCTTCAATCCGTCAATCCATCCTTCAATCCATCAATCCATCCTTCAATCAATCAATTACAGGGTAATCACCCTTCAATCCTTCAGTCAATCAATTAATCATCCTTCAATCCTTCAATTAATCCTTCAATCAACCCATCCATCAATCCATCAATCCATCATTCAATCATTCAATCAATCAATCAATCAATCAATCAATCAATCAATCAATCCATCAATCCATCCATCCATCCATCAATCAATCAATCAATCCATCCATCCATCCATCGATCGATCGATCGATTGATCAATCCATCCATCCATCCATCCATCAATCAATCAATCCATCCATCCATCCATCAATCAATCAATCAATCAATCAATCAATCAATCCATCAATCAATTTACTTTAAAAAATGTTGTTCGCTTTATATCTGCTTCAGCAAACTGACTCTGTTTTTGACTTTTTATGCCACATTTAGCTTTTAGCTAAGCTTTTGTTACATTTAGCTTGCAGCTACTGTCCTTTTGATATTTTTAACAGCCTTTTTAGGGTTTAGTCACCCTTTTACTACTTTAAGTAGTTTACATTTGTCTAGTTTTAGCTAGACATTTGCTTTTTTTAGCAATGTATTGCTACTTTTAGCTATTGTTGTGTTGTGCTTAACATAGCTAGTGTTGTGCTGCTACTAGCTTTTAGTTAGCCTTTTGATGCATTTATCATTTAGCTACAGTACTGTCATTTTTAGCTAACTTTTTGCTCCTTTTAAGTATTAATAATTACCTTTTTTGCTACTTTAGCTTTTAGTATTTTTAGTTAGCCTTTGCTTTTTTTAACCAAGTGTTTTGTTACTATTAGCTAGCCTTTGGAAACTTTTTTGCTGGCATTTTGCAACTTTTATCTTTTAGATATCCTGTTTGCTACTTTTATCTTTTTGCTAGAGTTTTCCAATGTTTGGCTTGTACCTAGAATTTTGCTTCTATCAGCTTTTAGTTTGTGTTTTTCTAATTTTAGCTTTTAGCTGTTGAGAGAACTCAAATTCAGCTTCAGCAAAAACTAAATCCTGACTCCAAGCAAATTTAATTGAAAACAGGAAATCCAGTTTACCGGTATATTTCACACAAAATGGTTTGGCATAAAAAACATCCAAAGAAACGAATCTACTATTGGGTGATTTGTAAAGATAAAAACAGAAAACCTTATCAACTGGGACACGATCAAGTGATTTAAATAATTTAGTTCATGTGTTCTGCTGTCCAACATTTAAAAAGGCTTTATTTTTTTAATGCTCAGTTAAAGGTGGGGTATGTAACATTGTAATGCAGTCTGTAACTTTTCAAACAATATATTTTTAACATATTTCTTCACTCTGTCACTATCTACTGACAGACTGATGTTAGACAAAGTAATCTCTGAAAAAAACTATAGTCCCCTTGCTTCTCTATCAGCATTTATAAAAACACTGAAAACACAGAGTGACCCGGACACTGACCAGCCAATAAAAACAGAGTTGTTTGTCACGCCCCAACCCACGCCCCCGCCTGTCACAGCCTCAGCGCCGCGGCTCGTTCTCATTCAAAGGATTGCAAAGCGATGCAGGACTGTTTTTTATGTGACACAAATGTATTAAATATCCCTTCTTCATCCCAGAGCTGGACTTTTATTTAGTTTTTTTGCCAAAAGTCAAGTGATCGCTTCATCCTCCACTCACAGGAATGAGGAAATGGATTTGTCACGACTCACGAGCGAATTAAATCATGTCCAAATTGGCTGGTGATGCTCTGCTGATTACAGGGTCTTTTTGTGTTGTTGGACGAGTGATTCATGGTTTTATTATATTTTTTAAACAGTTATATTATCATATAAACACAGAACTTCGCAGCGCAGAGACAGGACATGTAGTGGGGGCGGAGCATTCCAGACATTCCAAACCTGCGCTGACAGAAAGAGGAAGTCACGAGCGAATTAAATCATGTCCAACGTTGCTTCGTGAAGCTCTGATGATTTCTGCTGGGTTTTGTGTTGTTGGACAAGTGCTCTATGGTTTTATTATATTTTTAAAAGGTTTTTATAACATATAATCACAGAATATTGAAGCGCTCCGAGCAGACACACAGCAGGGGGCGGAGCAGAACTAAAATTCAGCAGAAGCACGGACTGTGGCCCCCCCCTCTGAGCCATATATAGCTCTGAGGGGGAGGTAGCAGAATGCTTTTCTGCGCTGAAAATAGGGTTTGGACGATATGGCCAAAATTTTTATCACGATATAGTTCTTAATTTCGGTCGATATCGATATAATTCGATATCGATATAAACAATATAAAAGCCTAAAAAAAACTATAAACTATACAAATAAATTAATGTTCTCCTTGTATTTGTATTTAGCCTCCAAAAAGATGGAAATCACCATCAAATAAACATAAACTTCTCAACCCAATAATTCTCAGTCGGGTCATCTGGACAGTTTATTTTTTTATAGAAACGTTTCACCCTCCATCCTCCATCCAATTTCTATAAAAAGAAACTGTCCAGATGACCCGACTGAAAATTATTGGATTTGGTACGTGGATTATTGAGCATGAACTTTCTTGCCATAAAATTCTCAACTGTGTCAATATTACCGTAATAGTTTTAACTTTAAACATCTTTAAAATTTACAGCATTGAAATTCATAGTTAATTAAATAAAACTTTTGGGTGTTGTTATTTATAAGAAGCTGACATAGAAATCTCATGGAAATTACTTAAGAATAAAAATAACAAAATCAATTGCATTACTGTATAAAGTAAAATAGTTTTTGAATGACAAAGTTTTGAATATATTGAATAATGTAATGATTGTTCCATATTTAATCTGTTGTATTGAAGTTTGGGGAAAAGCATGTAAAACTATTACAAACCCTGTTTTTTTTTTGTTTTGTTTTTAAAGAGCTACAAGAATTATTAGTAGGAAGTGCTATGGTCACCCAACAAATATTTCATCAGTTTAAATTATTAAAATTTTATGATTTGGTTGAACATAGTATTTTACAAGTCATGTATAAAACTGAAAAAAAATTACCCCCCAAATATTCAATTAAAATTTGTTTAAAGTTATTAAACCCTGAAGGGAATGTAAATGTTTGTAAAACCTCCATTTAGGACTAGTTTGAAGGAGCTGAGTTGTAAATCAGGAAACAGGATTGTGTTGACTTGATATCACCATAAACATTTCTAAAACTATGTTTTAAAATATGATTAAATCAAAGTTGTTGGGAAGGTGTGGTGCAGGTGAAGTGAAGGTTGTTGTTTGTTTGTAGTTATTTTGTATTTTTTAAACAAGGGGCAGATATTAAAACACTATTTTCGTCTTTCTGCACATTTTCATTCAGTGTTTTTTCTTCTTCTGATGAATTTGTTTTATTTTGAATAAAAAAACATGCAGCGCTGCTGGGGCTGTTTGTTTACGTCGTAGTTTCAGGGAAACGTTGGCTCAAACTTTATTGTTCTTCATCTTCTGACTCTCATATTATATCGAGTGGAAACTCTTCAGATTAAACAAGTTAGATGTTCCCACCGCTAGTTAGAACGACTTTGTCACGTTTTGCAAAATAAAGAAACCGAGTAAGACTCGCTGCAGATGAGACCTGCAGTTTAACAAAACCGAACTACGTCCACACCGACGAATTAGTCTTTCCTCTCATCAGTGATGTCGTCTGCTTTCTCTTCGCTTGTGAAACTTTGTTCAGTCACATTCTGACGGTCATGAGCACTCGTTTGACTCGTTTTGAAGCGAAAACTTAACGCGCTTTGGAGACTAGCTTAGCTTTTAGCCTGCTACCGCTAACGCCTGCTGCTGGAGTGAGCGCTGCGTAACAACGACGTCACCACGCACGTTTTGTGTCACAGCTTTTTCTGTCCGGGCGGGTTGTTGAAGCAGCCGCTCCAACCCGAACAGAAACAGAAAAACGTTGTAAAATCCTATCGAAATATCGAAAATATGCTTAAACTTCATATCATCGTTATTGAATAAAAGTATATCGCGATATTTATCGTTATTGAATTATCGTCCAGCACTAGCTGAAAATATTTCCAAGTCCCAGAGTGTTCAAGAAATCGCATACCCCAGCTTTAAGGTCAACTGTTTTATTTACTCAGTTCTGGCTTAGAGTAATAGTTCAAACCTGTTAAAGACACCCAACAGATTTGTCTCTTCCTGTGACCCCCTCTCACCTGAAAAAAGGCCCACAGCTGCCTGGACTCCTCGAGCTCGGCCTGTCTTTTAGCTGCCAGTTGTTTCAGCTCCTCCAAACAGGAAGAGACGTGGTTCACGCGGTTACGGATCACCTGTGGGTCGCACGGCTGGTAACCTGGGAGGCAGAAAAACAAAGTTATTGATGATGGAGGAAAACAACAGAACAGATTCTGCAGAGACTGGTGCTGATCAATCATCAAATTCTAAAACTCTTCTTTCCTCTCGTGTCAAAACTAAACAGCTTAACATCAAGTAAAATTTAAAGGCCAATCTGCAGATAAATGTGCCTAAAAGATGAATTATTGCTGCACTCTGTGTTTGAGCACCTTCTATTGTGGTGAACTTAAGCGCTGCAGCGTTGAGCGTCTCCACCCTCTCAGCCTGAACAGTAATATCGGCTTCCTGTAAACTGTGCTTCTGCAACAAATCGTCCACCTCCAGAAGATGCTTCCCAAAGTCCTTTGACAGCAGTTGGACCTAAAAGTTCAACAGGATATAAATTAATAATAATTAAAAAGCATAAGAAAATACTCCTGCCTCTGTTTTCTTCCACTGCAGCTTCCCTGATCACTGCATTTTTTTTTTTCATTTCAAATTTGAAAAAAACAAACAAGAAAATTATTTACAAAACCACATTATAAAACAAAACAATACATGAAATGAAAGGAGGCAGAAGAAGAAAAAAAATCTTATTATTTCTGCCCCTTCTTTAAACAAAATTAATTCAAACAATCAATTCAAATAGCAATTGCATATAAAAAAATATAAGATATTAAATGATGTCTCACACAATACCATAAATAGTAATTTGCATATAAACCAATTTATGAATATTTGTTCAGAAATTTTGTTTTAATCATTTTCTTAAATATAGATATTGACTTTGCAATTTTATTATCAAGTTCCAAACAATTCCACAGTCCTATTCTCTGTACTAAAGTTGACCTACTCTTTAAACTAGTTCTGTATTGTGGCATAACAAATATATATGTTCCCTTGAGATTGTAATTACTAGTCCTTTTTACAAAAAGCCTTTGGATATTTGAGGGTAATGAGAAATTCTGAGCTTTGAACAATAATAAAAGAATATTATAGTCAACCAAATCATAAAACTTTAGCAATTTCAATTTGTAAAACAAAACATTTGATGTTTGATTTTCACTCCATGTATTCCATAACACGCCTCCCCCAGTACCTGCGTGTCCTCCATCCAGTCGATCATGTACACCATGTCCTGAAAGATCTTCTGCAAGGCCAGGTTCTTCTCTAGGCGAGTCCTCCTGCCAGCCACCAGCTCCTTCAGGAGACTCCACTGACCCATAATATTCTCCTTGCGTGCCAAGATACGCCGGTTGTCGTAGTATCCTTCTTTTTCCATCTCCTCTGCAAGTTCCACGATCACGCCGATTCTCTCTTCGTACGAGGCTATGTCCGCCTCGATGGCCTCGTGTTTCTTCATCGCAGCCTCCACTGCTGGAAGGTCGTAGCCAAAATTATCCTGAAGGCAGATAAAAGAAAGTGTAAGACGCTGTGCAGCTGAAGCATGGAGGACGAGTTTGATGAAGGAATACCACTGAAAGTACGAAAGGAAATAAAAGAGCCCAGAGTGGGAAGTACAGTGCAAGTGAAGTACAAGTACAAATTTGTACAAAATCTGTGATTTTATTCAACACACTGGTGGTTCATCTGCAGTATTTGATCTCACTTGTAGAGATGATACGTTATTCAGACATTTAAAAACATTTTGGAATACTGTAAAGTAAAACCTATTTGGAAAAAAAAGTAAAACTGTTTTTACAAGAGAAATACAACCCCAGCTTTAAAAAAAAAGAATGAGGTGTTGTGTAAAATCTATATAAAAACAAAATGTAATAACTTGCAAATCTCATAAACCCATATTTAATTCACAATGTAACACTGTAAACATAATAACTGCTTAAACTAATGCATGAAAATAAGTTGTTTTCTCATTTATGTCACAACACATCTGAAAAAAGTTGGAACAGTGACACCAAAAGGCTATAAAAGTAAGCTGTAAGGAACAACTGGAGGAACATTTTGTAACTATTTAGGTTAATTGGCAGCAGGAAATTTGAGAGGAATGTATATAAAATGGGTATTTTAAAGAGGCTGCATCTCTCAGAAGTAAAGACCAGCAGAACTTCACTGGTCTGTGAAAAAAAACTGTGTCTAAAAAAGTGATCCCATTTCAGAATGGTTGTTTTGTAGTCTGAGGAACCAAAGTTAGACATTTCTTGGTTTCCACAAACACCACGCCCCCCCAGACTAAAGAGGAGAGAGACCATGGAGCCTGTTATCAGCCCACAGCTCAAAAATCCTGCCTCTCTGATGGTATGGGGATGCATTAGTGCCTCTGGCATGAACAGTTGACACATCTGGAAAGGCTAAAATGCAGGGAAAGAAAGTCTACACTCCCATCCAGGAAAGAAGATCCAGAACTGTAGAACAGCTCGTATCCTCCATCACACAAGAACGAGACAAAACCTCCAACAACTGGTCTCCTCAGGTCCTCCTTAAGGGCGGCCGTGGTGTAGTGGTAATGGCAGTGGACCCCTTATCGGAAGGTTGGAGGTTCGAATCCCGCGTCCGCCCACCATGTGTCGTTGTGTCCATGGGCAAGACACTTAACCCCGAGTTGCTCCTGGTAGGTCTGGATGGCGCCTTGCAAGGCAGGCTACCACTACCGGTGTATGAATGTCTGAATGAATGGGTGGATGGCTGGTATTGTAAAGCGCTTTGGGGCTCCTCACAGGGGGCTGGAAAGCGCTATATAAATAAGCTCCATTTACCATTTAAACAACGGGTCTCCTCAGGTTCACCTTAACCTCCAACCACTGGTCTCCTCAGGTCCTCACAAACCTCCAAAAACTGGTCTTCTCAGGTCCTCTGAAACCTCCAACAACTGGTCTCCTCTGATCCTTCTAAACCTCCAACAACTGGTCTTCTCAGGTCGTCCAAAACCTCCAACAACTGGTCTCCTCAGGTCCTCCCAAACCTCCAACAACTGATCTTCTCAGGTCCTCTGAAACCTCCAACAACTGGTCTTCTCAGGTCCCCTGAAACCTCCAACAACTAGTCTCCTCTGATCCTTCTAAAACTCCAACAACTGGTCTCCTCTGATCCTTCTAAAACTCCAACAACTGGTCTTCTCAGGTCGCCCAAAACCTCCAACAACTGATCTTCTCAGGTCCTCCCAAACCTCCAACAAATGGTCTTCTCAGGTCCTCCCAAACCTCCAACAACTGGTCTCCTCAGGTCCTCCCAAACCTCCAACAACTGGTCTCCTCAGGTCCTCCCAAACCTCCAACAACTGGTCTCCTCAGGTCCTCCCAAACCTCCAACAACTGGTCTCCTCAGGTCCTCCCAAACCTCCAACAACTGGTCTCCTCAGGTCCTCCCAAACCTCCAACAACTGGTCTTCTCAGGTCCTCCCAAACCTCCAACAACTGGTCTCCTCAGGTCCTCCCAAACCTCCAACAACTGGTCTCCTCAGGTCCTCCCAAACCTCCAACAACTGGTCTTCTCAGGTCCTCTGAAACCTCCAACAACTGGTCTTCTCAGGTCCTCTGAAACCTCCAACAACTGGTCTTCTCAGGTCCTCTGAAACCTCCAACAACTGGTCTTCTCAGGTCCTCTGAAACCTCCAAAAACTGGTCTTCTCATGTCCTCTGAAACCTCCAACAACTGGTCTTCTCAGGTCCTCTGAAACCTCCAACAACTGGTCTCCTCAGGTCCTCTGAAACCTCCAACAACTGGTCTTCCCAGGTCGTCCAAAACCTCCAACAACTGGTCTTCTCAGGTCGTCCAAAACCTCCAACAACTGGTCTTCCCAGGTCCTCCCAAACCTCCAACAACTGGTCTTCTCAGGTCGTCCAAAACCTCCAACAACTGGTCTTCTCAGGTCGTCCAAAACCTCCAACAATTGGTCTTCTCAGGTCGTCCAAAACCTCCAACAACTGGTCTTCTCAGGTCCTCTGAAACCTCCAACAACTGGTCTTCTCAGGTCCTCTGAAACCTCCAACAACTGGTCTCCTCTGATCCTTCTAAAACTCCAACAACTGGTCTCCTCTGATCCTTCTAAAACTCCAACAACTGGTCTTCTCAGGTCGTCCAAAACCTCCAACAACTGATCTTCTCAGGTCCTCCCAAACCTCCAACAACTGGTCTCTCAGGTCCTCCCAAACCTCCAACAACTGGTCTCCTCAGGTCCTCCCAAACCTCCAACAACTGGTCTCCTCAGGTCCTCCCAAACCTCCAACAACTGGTCTCCTCAGGTCCTCCCAAACCTCCAACAACTGGTCTTCTCAGGTCCTCCCAAACCTCCAACAACTGGTCTCCTCAGGTCCTCCCAAACCTCCAACAACTGGTCTCCTCAGGTCCTCCCAAACCTCCAACAACTGGTCTTCTCAGGTCCTCTGAAACCTCCAACAACTGGTCTTCTCAGGTCCTCTGAAACCTCCAACAACTGGTCTTCTCAGGTCCTCTGAAACCTCCAAAAACTGGTCTTCTCATGTCCTCTGAAACCTCCAACAACTGGTCTTCTCAGGTCCTCTGAAACCTCCAACAACTGGTCTCCTCAGGTCCTCTGAAACCTCCAACAACTGGTCTTCCCAGGTCGTCCAAAACCTCCAACAACTGGTCTTCTCAGGTCGTCCAAAACCTCCAACAACTGGTCTTCCCAGGTCCTCCCAAACCTCCAACAACTGGTCTTCTCAGGTCGTCCAAAACCTCCAACAACTGGTCTTCTCAGGTCGTCCAAAACCTCCAACAACTGGTCTTCTCAGGTCCTCTGAAACCTCCAACAACTGGTCTTCTCAGGTCCTCTGAAACCTCCAACAACTGGTCTTCTCAGGTCCTCTGAAACCTCCAACAACTGGTCTTCTCAGGTCCTCTGAAACCTCCAACAACTGGTCTTCTCAGGTCCTCTGAAACCTCCAACAACTGGTCTCCTCAGGTCCTCTGAAACCTCCAACAACTGGTCTTCCCAGGTCGTCCAAAACCTCCAACAACTGGTCTTCTCAGGTCGTCCAAAACCTCCAACAACTGGTCTTCCCAGGTCCTCCCAAACCTCCAACAACTGGTCTTCTCAGGTCGTCCAAAACCTCCAACAACTGGTCTTCTCAGGTCGTCCAAAACCTCCAACAATTGGTCTTCTCAGGTCGTCCAAAACCTCCAACAACTGGTCTTCTCAGGTCGTCCAAAACCTCCAACAACTGGTCTTCTCAGGTCGTCCAAAACCTCCAACAACTGGTCTTCTCAGGTCGTCCAAAACCTCCAACAACTGGTCTTCTCAGGTCGTCCAAAACCTCCAACAACTGGTCTTCTCAGGTCGTCCAAAACCTCCAACAATTGGTCTTCTCAGGTCGTCCAAAACCTCCAACAACTGGTCTTCTCAGGTCGTCCAAAACCTCCAACAACTGGTCTTCTCAGGTCGTCCAAAACCTCCAACAACTGGTCTCCTCAGGTCCTCCCAAACCTCCAACAACTGGTCTCCTCAGGTCCTCCCAAACCTCCAACAACTGGTCTCCTCAGGTCCTCCCAAACCTCCAACAACTGGTCTCCTCAGGTCCTCCTAAACCTCCAACAACTGGTCTCCTCAGGTCCTCCCAAACCTCCAACAACTGGTCTTCTCAGGTCGTCCAAAACCTCCAACAACTGGTCTTCTCAGGTCGTCCAAAACCTCCAACAATTGGTCTTCTCAGGTCGTCCAAAACCTCCAACAACTGGTCTTCTCAGGTCGTCCAAAACCTCCAACAACTGGTCTTCTCAGGTCGTCCAAAACCTCCAACAACTGGTCTCCTCAGGTCCTCCCAAACCTCCAACAACTGGTCTCCTCAGGTCCTCCCAAACCTCCAACAACTGGTCTCCTCAGGTCCTCCCAAACCTCCAACAACTGGTCTTCTCAGGTCCTCCTAAACCTCCAACAACTGGTCTCCTCAGGTCCTCCCAAACCTCCAACAACTGGTCTCCTCAGGTCCTCCCAAACCTCCAAAAACTGGTCTTCTCAGGTCCTCTGAAACCTCCAACAACTGGTCTCCTCAGGTCCTCCTAAACCTCCAACAACTGGTCTTCTCATGTCCTCCCAAACCTCCAACAACTGGTCTCCTCAGGTCGTCCCAAACCTCCAATAACTGGTCTTCTCAGGTCCTCTGAAACCTCCAACAACTGGTCTTCTCAGGTCGTCCCAAACCTCCAACAACTGGTCTTCTCAGGTCCTCTGAAACCTCCAACAACTGGTCTCCTCAGGTCGTCCCAAACCTCCAATAACTGGTCTTCTCAGGTCCTCTGAAACCTCCAACAACTGGTCTCCTCAGGGCCTAGATGTTTTCAGGCTGTTGTTCAGAGGGATGCTTTTCAGTTTTAAACATGTCCCTTGTCCTGATTTTTGAGATGTTGCTATCATCAAAATTAAAATAATCTTTAGTTTAAACATGATGTTTTCTGCTTCATTATGAAACGATATGGGTTTACATGCGCGTAGCCAGGGGGGTTCTGGGGCTTCGAACAAACCGCCCACTTTGCCTATGAAGTCCCGCCTACAACTCCCGCACAACACAAGTTCTGTGTTAAGAGAGGTGGAAAGAGAAGGTATGGAGACGCCGCTAATGTCGAACCGGTTAACGCCATAGACTTAATATGCCTGTGGTTAACACAAACTCCTTTTTTTTTTATCCAATAAAAGACAAACGTAAAATAAGTTGAAATATTGCCCACTTCGACGATTCGAGTTCAACCAAGTGAGGATCGAACCCGAGTCGAGAGAAAGTTTGGAGTGGCAACCCGACGCGCTTCCAGTGAACCACCGAGGCGTGTTGCTCTTTCCAGGTCCACTTTTTCTTTAAACGAACTGCCCCTCATAAAATCCTGGCTACGCCCATGGTTTACGACGTTCTGTTTTTATATTTTGTACAACGTCCCAACCCGTTTAGGACTGGGGTTGTCATAAAACTTTTCCTTGTTTAGCCCCCCCCCCCCTCCCCCTTTACTGGGAGAGATCATTCAGATTTCATCTGCACACGTTTATAGCAGAAGATCTGAAGTAGGTACTCCCACATGCCTGACATCCCTACCTGGGAGACAAGTCTCTGGTTCTCGTTGAGCCACGCTTGCCTCATGGTTGTTTTGTGGTCGAAGCGCTGGGCCAACAGCTCCAGCTTCTCCTGGCGAATCAGCTCTTTTCGCAAAGCCACGCCCCTCTCATGCTCCGCCTTCTCCAGCCGCTCCCAGGCCTAAACAAAAAATGTTCACTAACATCACCAAGAAAACAAAGTACTGTACTTTATACGTCCCGGCTGGTGGGTGGGTGACCTTGTTGATGTCTGAGATGAGCTTCCCATCATGAGGCACGTAAGGTTTCTGGTTATTGGCTCTGAGTTTGCTTTGGATGGTAAAAAGAAGGACTTCAAGGTTCCCTTTCTCCTGAAACCTGGACAGGAAACAGGAAACTGTTTGTGATTTGATATCACAACTTCACCTCATCTGTTAGCAGCTGTTTGCAGTGCAGCTTAAAGTATGTTCACAGCGAACAGAGCGATCAGAACACATCTGTAAAATGAGCAGCTGTACGTCTTCATGTCCTTCAAGTTGTTAAAGCAGTGAACGTACTTGATGGGCTTCTCTATAGTGCAGTAGGTCGTGAATGCCTGCAGTTGTTGCTGGACTCCGGTCAGTGAGTTGGCAAATTTCTGATTGCTGATGACTGCAATGGTCTTCTCGATCCAGTCCAGCAGGTCTGATGCCAGAGCCTCATAATGGTCAACTATCTTCATTGCCTCAATACAGTTGTCTAAAACCTGATGAAAAGAAAGGATCAGACAACAAATATAAGAAAAAAAAAGTCAGAATTGGCTTGAAATATTTTTCTGTGATTTGTATGCATTACCGTATATGAAATGATAAGAGTAATAAAAATGGAGCAATTTGAGGTAAATTAGCTGTAAATTAGCCGGTGGCTAAAAGTCCAAAGTATAAAACAACTGTTATATTATATATTATGCAACCCAGCCAACATGCATAGTTGGGCCCCACATGGGGTTATTGTGGGCTAGTTGGGTAATGAGTGGGCATGGGATTTATCTGGGCTAACTGCATGAGACCCATATGGTTATCCCATAAAGGAACCCATTTTGTGAGCCCTGTTGGGCTAAATATATGGGTCCTATACAGGATTAATGTGGGCTAACTGGCAATGGGACAGAAATGGGCAATTTTATATGGGACCCATGTGGTTTTAGTATAATGGGCCCAGCATGGGAAGCCCATGTGGGCAGACTGTATTTATCCCAAGTGGTATCAATGTGGGCTCACCTTACATGGGTTCAACCTGGGCATGGATATATAGGGCCCATTACATTTTTATGTGGGCTAACTGGGAATGGGACATAAATGGGCATTATTATATGGGACCCATGTGGTTTTAGTATAATGGGCCCAGCATGGGAAGCCCATGTGGGCTAACTGTATTTATCCCAAGTGGTATCAATGTGGGCTCACCTTACATGGGTTCAACCTGGGCATGGATATATAGGGCCCACTACATTTTTATGTGGGCTAACTGGGATTGGGACAGAAATGGGCAATATTATAAGGGACCCATGTGGTTTTGGTATAATGGGCCCAGCATGGGAAGCCCATGTGGGCTAACTGTATTTATCCCAAGTGGTATAAATGTGGGATCACCTTACATGGGTTCAACCTGGGCATGGTTATATAGGGCCCAATACATTTTTATGTGGGCTAACTGGGAATGGGACAGAAATGGGCATCATTATATGGGACCCATGTGGTTTTGGTATAATGGGCCCAGCATTGGAAGCCCATGTGGGCTAACTGTATTTATCCCAAGTGGTATAAATGTGAGATCACCTTACATGGGTTCAACCTGGGCATGGATATATAGGGCCCACTACATTTTTATGTGGGCTAACTGGGAATGGGACAGAAATGGGCAATATTATATGGGACCCATGTGGTTTCGGTATAATGGGCCCAGCATGGGAAGCCCATGTGGGCTAACTGTATTTATCCCAAGTGGTATAAGAGTGGGCCGACCTTACATGGGTTGAACCTGGGCATAGATATATAGGCCCCAGTTTAATTTTATTTGGGCTAACTGGGAATGGGACAGATATATGCATCAGTATATGGGACCCATGTGATTTTAGTATAATGTGCTCAGCATGGGAAGCCCATGTGGGCTAACTGTATTCATCCCAAGTGGTATAAATGTGGGATCACCTTACATGGGTTCAACCTGGGCATGGATATATAAGGCCCAGTACATTTTTATGTGGGCTAACTGGGAATGGGACAGAAATGGTCATCATTATATGGGACCCATGTGGTTTTAGTATAATGGTCACAGTATGGGAAGCCCATGTGTGCTAACTATATTGACCCCAAGTGGGATAAGTGTCGTATAACCTTACATGGGTTCAGCCTTGGCATGGATATACAGGCCCCAGTTCATTTTTATGTGGGCTAACTTGGAATGGGACAGAAATGGACATCATTATATGGGACCCATGTGGTTTTGGTATAATGGGCCCGGCATGGGAAGCCCATGTGGGCTAACTGTATTTACCCCAAGTGGGCTAAATGTGGGATGATCTTACATGGCTTCAACCTGGGCATATATATATAGGCCCCAGCTCATTTTTTTATGTGGGCTAACTGGGAATGGGACAGACATGTGCATCAGTATATAGGACCCATGTGATTTTAGTATAATGTGCCCAGCATGGGAAGCCCATGTGGGCTAACTGTATTTATCCCAAGTGGTATAAATGTGGGATCAACAGATACAGATTTAAACTGTACATTGAATTTACATTTATAAATTCAATGTATATTTTAAATCTGTATCTGTTGATCAAAACCAACAAGAATTACAACTCATAGTGCCACAATCAAAAGCTAAACTAAAAAACAGGAAGTGAACCGTGTTGATTTCCCATCATGCTTAGCGGTATATTAGTGTTCAATTATAGTTTAAATCTGTATCCGTTGATCAAAGCCAACAAGAATTACAACTCATAGTGCCACAATCAAAAACGGGGAGTGGACTATGTTGATTTCCCATAATGTTTAGCAGTATTTTAGTGTTCC
>JBBPBX010026596.1:16338-37978 GCA_038048925.1 Garcialebias charrua | reverse complement strand
TTCATCATCTCATTACTTCCCCCCTTTGTTTCTTCAGCATAAACACCTTTTTGTTCACATTGGGCCATCAAACCCAGGCTACAGTGACCCTGTGTTGGAGTCTATAGATGTGAGGCAGATTTACGATAAGTTCTCGGAAAAGAAAGGAGGCCTGAAGGAGCTGTTTGAAAAAGGGCCACACAATGCCTTCTTTCTTGTTAAGTTCTGGGTGAGTGCTCAAAACAAGAAATGCATGGCACTCACAAATATGAATTTGGGACTCACTGAATTTGCTAAATGTAAAACCTCAACTACGAGGGTTTATAAATTTGTTATTTTCTATTACCTAACAGATATTTATTAGAAAGCTAACTCCGTTCTCTCTCCGTGCATCGTTCTGCGTTTTATTTAGGCCGACCTGAGCGGCGACATTGAGGAGGGTTCTGGTGCGTTTTACGGAGTAAGCAGTCAGTACAGTGGAACCGAAAACATCACCATCAGTGTTTCTACAAAGGTCTGCTCCTTTGGCAAGCAGGTTGTGGAGAAGGTGGAGGTGAGGGCAGGAACCGGTTGTTTAGTCATAATTTTACATGTAAGCTTGTGTTTTTTTAATTGTGCATGTGTGTGTGTGTGTGTATTTTGTTCTTCTAGACAGAGCATGCCCATTTGGAAGGGGGGAAGTACATTTTTCGCATCCATCGTTCACCCATGTGTGAATATATGATCAACTTCATCCACAAACTGAAACATCTGCCTGAGAAATACATGATGAACAGCGTGTTGGAGAACTTCACTATTCTACAGGTACTGTACTGCTCTTCCAAACTGCTCTTTTGAACTCGTTTTTGGTAAATTATGTTGCTAAACTTCACATCTTGGCAAAAATACTGATCAGTGGGGATGCCCTACTGAAGCTAGGTTTATACTAGTGTCTCACGTCTTTTACCCCCCGTTGAGTGAACCCAGCGATGATGCAATTGCGTGTGTGTCACCGACCGCATTGAGTGTTTATACTTGGCAAGACGTGGGGGATAAATTATAATAAATCCCTCCCTCTTCCCTCCCTCTTCCAACTTTTTTTATTTTTTTTATTGAATTTATTCATTTCAAATTGTAAAAACACAAGAAAATTATTTACAAAACCACATTATAAAACAAAACAATACATGAAATGAAAGGAGGCAGAAGAAGAAAAAAATCTCATTATTTCTGCCCCTTCTTCAAACAAAATTAACAATCAATTCAAATAGCAAACAAAACATTTGATGGATGGCAGTAATGTTTTCTTGTAATAATTATTATGGCTCTCTTCTGTAAAATAAAAATAGGCTTTAGTTACAGTTTTGCACGCTGTACCCGTATAACCGTATTATAAAAAAATAAAAAAAAACTCAACCATGTGAGATTCGATCTCACGTCCTTTGGAGTGGCAGCGCAACGTGTTTACCACTAGACCACCACGGCGTGTTGTATAACAGCGGAGTTTGCTTTCTTTTAAAGGGTGCATGCAGGTGCGCATGCTTTTGTGTGCGCGCGCGTAAATATATATATTTACAGTATATATATATGTGTATTGGTGTGTGTGTGTTGGGTGCAATGCGCAAAGTGTGCTGAGGTGCACGGTTTGCGTGCGCGCACACACACAGACAAGTTTAATTCAAAACTATCCATGTCTGTCGAAGCAAAAACAAAAAACGCCCACAAACTTTGAACCAATCACACGCTGCGAGCGCATCGTCGGCGTCTCGGAGTTCTGACTGGGGGCTATGTACACGACGCGCTGTCACCAGGGATCACAGCGGGAGTGCGGCCAAAAGTTGCGCAATGTTTGCTCACTCAACGGGGGGTAAAAGACGTGCGACAGGCCGTCTTGCCGAGTATAACAAGGCCTTAAGGCAGCACCTACTATTATCCACCCGACTTAGGGTTTCTTAACTTTATATCTAATTCTTCTGTCAACTTTAATGCGTCCCAAACCACAACATGTACCCCCGCAAGTCTTGTATCAAAATGACCGGCTCGGCACCGTGATGTGTGCTATTACTTTAATTGGTGTTTCGAGTTACCATGGCGATGTAATTAGCAAACAGAGACACCAGTTTTCTCATTCAAAATGTCTGATGGAACTCAGCAGCTTCTAACTGTAATAACTCAATCATTCTTTGAGATATTGAGCTGGAATATTCTCTGTCCATAGTTGAGAGCGAGTTTTCATACATTCCTTATGCAAATCAAAATACCAAGATGGCCGTCTGAGCTAAAGAGGAAAAATACTATAAATCAGCTAATTTTAGAAATATTGAGCTAAAATTTTGTGTGGCTATCACTGAGAACATTTCCCATCACATTCTGAATCCAAATCAAAAATCCAAGATGGCTGCCTTAGCTAAAATGGAAAAAATACAACAACCCAGCCATTTTTAGAGCTATTCAGCTGAAATTTGTTATAGGGGTAGCTGAACCCGAACACATACCTGTAGTACCGTCAAATCAAAAATTTATTTGGCAGCAGCGTGGCAGTCCCCATCAAAGTTTCTCTGGAAACTTTCTAGTGTTGCTTTTATAATTTGGACTTGTGCAATAAGTCTCCTCAGTTCTGTTTAAGCAGTTTGTCTTCATCTCACATGAAGATCGCTTCAGAGGGTTTAAAACTTTTTTTAAGCGTCTTTTCTTACTGCAGTTTTTTTTCCTGTATTAACGTTAGATTGAATTGTGTGTTTGCTCATAATTAATAATGGTTTCTCTGTACTGTTTGTTCAAAAAAGGCGTTCAATACAAGATCAACTGGACTTTATTTGATCTTTCTATGATTATTCCTCCCTCAAATCTTACACCACAGGAAAGGAAAGCTATAACATCACTCAGCCAGGACCGAAACATCACAAATAAAGTCCAGTTGATCTTGTATTGAACGCCTTTTTTGATTTTATCATGTCCTGGACGACTGAGAATCTTCACCAGCATGTACTGTTTGTTCTTTCTTTTGTCAGGTGGTGTCCAACAGAGAAACTCAGGAGACTCTGCTGTGCATTGCCTTCGTGTTTGAAGTGTCCACAAGTGAACACGGAGCGCAGTACCACGTGTATCGACTAGTTAACGACTAGCAGCGTGTTGCATGCAGAGACTCGTAGAACTTTTGATACGAACAGCTTAAAACTTATTTCCAGCTCAACACACAAAACCCTTCCTTTAAACACACTCTTTTTCTTCTTTTAATCAGACCAACCGTCACATTGTAGTCACGCCTACTGCTCGTTTGATGTGTATTTTATCTGCAGCAATAACGACTGAATCATTCAACAGTCACAGAAACGTTTAATGTTCAGTGTCGTTTTTCTATTAATGAGATCTTTAATATGCCTTCAGATATTTTTATCTCCAAAAGTAAAAACGATAAAAGGCTCAAAATTGTTTTGAGAGCCTTTTCTTTAGAATTTGAACACTATAAACTGGGATTGTTTCTGTGGTCTACTATCACTTAGAACTTCCACAGTATATACATTACATCATGGGTAAGACTGACATGAGACGAGTTTGAATCTATTTCTACAAAAAAAGTCATTTAATGCGTGTTAATATAACCTGCCACGTTGGTTATTTCTTCTGCGATTTGTAGTATTATCTGTTACAGCGAACTTCATTTTGTTTTTGGATACAATAATCATTGCAAACGTCTGCCTCCTCTCAGAAAACAGTGCACTACATGTAAAGCCGTGCATATCATATTTATTTTTTAACACTAAGTGGGAAGAAAATGCCCATTTTTCTTAACAAGTTTTTGATTTTTAAAGCTTTTCAGTGGCGCACAGTATAGAGGGAAAATCTCTAATGTGCATCAAATATTGGCTGACGCTTGTTTGGGAAGAACAAAAAAAAGTTTGATTACAGTTGAACACTTTTTAATGAGAGATTTCTCCGTTTAGTTTTTTCCTGATTGTGTGGGCTTGCTGGAGTATTCCTACCTCCACACACGATAAGAATGTGCTTTGATTCCTAAAGCTGCAGCTGAGGAGCACTGATGTGTACACTACACTTGTAATGGTACTGTTTATAAACCAAAACCAAGATTAATAGCTGCATTTTTGTAAGGTGGTTGTTTTGTATTTCGCCGACACGACAAGTAAACTAAACACGATAAAAGTTGGACGTCTATGTGGTTGATGTCTATGGTACAGACCATGTTAGGGGCACCCACAGTGCTTTTTGTCTGATAACACTAACAGTCCAGCTGATATGTTACTCTAGTAAATGTTTGTTTTTGTTTACTGGTGCACACTGTTGCCAACCTGTTTTACATGTAATTTGACTCCATCACGCCTACTGCTGGAGGGTTTGCCTATAAACGCAAGGAGGAAAATCAAGTTATGCGGCTCACGACAACTAGAGCGAATTGTTTCTGGTTTAAACAAGCTTGTCGTTTATTTTATTTTTATTATGGGGTCATCCAGAAGTGTTGTATTTTATCACTGCTTTCTCATTTGTGTATTTAGTCTGACTTTGCCTCATGATTCCTTTGGTCAAATCTGCTCAGAGGATTAAAACTGTGCCTTTTTGCTGTACCCATAACATCACGTGGTGGCTGAGAAATCAGGATAGAAAATACTCTTAATAAATTCTTAAGTAAACAATCTTCTGACTTTAAACAAACTTGATTTCTGTGGAGTGCTTTGTCTATAACCTCTGTGGCAGCAAAAGTATGTAGCAACGAGCATTAATCTTTATATGATTAGGTTCATATCAGCTGCTTACATTTTGACAAATGTGCAAGAGTAAGTTACAATATTTTTTGGACTATAAGGCGCACCAGATTATAAGGTGCATTAAGCGAAACAAGTTCATTTTGACAGATTTTTGAGCGCCGTGCACCACATAAAATCAGTTCAGAGTCAGAGAGTACCTTTATTAACATTGCACAAGTTTGCACCAGTACAACGTGAATATGTACGCACAGTCATCCTGAAGGGGACTACGTGTGTGAAGCTGCTGCTATCAGGACACCATATGAGACATCAAAAGATATATCACATTTTGTCTTTCAGCGCGGCCTCTCCCATCCGTATCGGGATGAAGGTTACAGGTGTGAAAACAAGGAAAGAACCATGAGGGTAGTAGCATTGGTATTACAAAAAAGATATATCACATTTTGTCTTTCAGGACACCATATGAGACATCAAAAAACTACCAGCAAGCACAGTTAAGACAATCACATTTGCATTTGAGGGCGAAGCAGAGAGACAAGTCCATGAGCTCCATTCAGATTAGCACAACCAGAATTGATACATAAGGCGCACCGGGTTATAAGGCTCACTGTCAATTTTTGAGAAAATTAAAGGATTTTAAGTGCACCTTATAGTCCCCCAAAAAAATACTGTATTTGTTCCTTTTTGAAAAGGAAAAGCATATTAATTTTCCTGGAAATGGTATTTTGAACAGTGTTACGCAAGTAAAAAGAGTTGGCTCAGCAGTTAAAGGCAATGTTGTAAAAATGGATGTCATGTAATCAGTGCTCAAAGTTAAAGAGTCTCGGCTACTCTGAGACCAAGAGCTTAACTGTAACACCGACTTGGTTCTAGCCCGTTTTGTGTTTGCTAATGTTGCTTAGCTGTAGCAGCTATTTTGAAGTTATCAATCAGTGGTAAATATGCAATCAATGTTTACTTCAAGTTTCATTGAAATTTGACATTGCTTATTGGATACACTGCCTTGCCAAAACAAAAAGTCACCACCTGGATTTAACCAAGTAAATGGGTACTGTATGAGCCTCCTATTGGACAATTGCTGCATGGACAATTATCTTTCAGCTGGCAACAACTTATTTAAACCCAACTGGTGCAATGAGTTGTTTCTCATTTCTTAACCATGTGAAAAGACATTGCATGGTCATGGAAAAGATGTCAGTCTGTTTGAGAAGGGTCAAATCATTGGCATGCATCCAGCAGAGAAAACATCCAAGGAGATTTCAGAAACTAAACTGGGAGGATATTGGGGACCCATCATCTTGGAAATGTGGCCTACTGTACAGTGCTATGATCTGGGGTTGCTGCAGTTGGTCAGGTCTATAGGTTCAGAAACGGTGTGTGCTCAAAGAACGAGGTCCGCTGACTACCTGAATACAGGATACTAAATGAGCAGGTTATTCCATCAATGGATGTTTTCTTCCCTGATGGCACGGGTATATTCCAAGATGACAATGCCAGGATTCATCGGGCTCAAATGGTGAAAGAGTGGTTCTGGGAGCATGAGACATCTTTTTCCACACATGGATTCGATTGGCCACCACAGAGTCCAGACCTCAACCCCACAGGATATTTGGGATGTGATGAAGGCTTTGCACAGTGGTCAGAATCTGCCATCATCAATGCAAGATTTTATGAAAAATTAATGCAACACTGGATGGAAATAAATCTTGTGACATTGCAGAAGCTGATTGAAACAATGCCACAGCGAATGCATGCTGTAATCAAAGCTAAAGGCAGTCTAACAAAATATTAGTGACCTTTTTATTTTTTGGTGGCGACTTTTATTTAATCTTTTTAATTTTGGACCAGGCAGTGTATTTAGCTAATCCTATAATCAATCAGCGCACAGACACATAAACATTCCCCTTACACAGTGGGCATTTAAGATTAAAACAGTCCAACCTTTGTTTTACTAGTGTTTCTCCACTAAAGACTAATTAACATTTACCTTTTATTACAAACACAGATGTGAAGAAGGAAATAAAGTGGCGTTCAATGTATTTGTCATTAAAAAAAGGAGAAAACGGCTGTAAAAATGTTGGTGCTTTTATTTATTTAAAATTTGTTCCTTTTTTATTTTTTTTTTATTTTTAAGTGCGGGATGTGAAATAAAAGCTATAGTAAAACGACTGAATGTTACAGTATTTAACAAAACTTAAGCCTAATTGGAAATTGACTCTTCAATCGAATAGAAATTAATAAAATATTGTAACTTTATTGATCCCCTGAGGGAAACTGGTTTGTCACAGCAGCGAACGCCTTCAAAATTAAAAATGTAACTGTTTAAAAGCAATTGAAATAAATGTAGAGTATATTTGATTTGATTTCCATATAGATCATAAACATTGTTGCAGCCAATATCGATTTGATGCATCAAGTTTGCAGTGTCTAGGTTTTCCTCTAGAGGATGCTGTCACCTTAAATTCACACATTCATGAAACAATCTGCAAACTTTACCTTCTCCATGTACATTATCTCCCCAGATGTTCCTGTGAAGGCGTGCCAATTCTTATTTTTAACATCAGCCATACATTTCCTCAAGTCGTTGCTAATGGTATTTATTTTCATTTCTAACCAACAGAATGAGTAATGTTAGTGAAAGGTTCAGACTAGTTTTTGTTTTAAGAACTTAAAGACAATTTGTAAGGTTTGATTTGTCTATACGTATGTGAAAATCAAATACAATACCTGAACCATTATGGAAATGTATCCCCTTTAAGGGTGAAATTTATGAACACCAGAAAAGAATAATTCATAACAATTTGTGTTTCAATGAGCGAGATATGTAAAACATGTTGTGTAAGTGTTGGCAATCGTTCAAGGCGTACGCAACAATGTCAAAAGTTTTAACGAGTTTGACCTCATAGACCTTTATTTGCAGCATGACACTGATTTAGATGTGTGTGTGTGTGTGTGTTTTAGCTTATAGAGAGAAAAAAGTGACAACTTGAAATAGACAATTGCAAAAACTGGCCAAATGTTACAGAAAATTGCCTTTTAAATCTGTTCTTTAAACAACCGACGGTTACTGGTTTCTAAATGTTCAAACATTTTGTTGGTGCAGTGTGTCTGGGTTGGACTGTGATGCTTTCAAAGCTGCAAGCAAGACACACTGAAGCATACACATGGAAACCCCCAAGTCTGGGGATGATGATGCAAAGAGTCAGACGACATTAAATAGTAACACTGCAGATTTAACTTGGTGCAGCTGCTCCAAATCTGACCTGCAGACTAAATGTTTAGTCAGTTTAGTTTAAAGCTACTAATTTAACTTAAACCTGGTCATTTCCAAAGCCAGGTTTCAGTGCATTTGAATGCTTTTACATTATTTCTTAAATGCAACCTCAAATTAGAAAAAGTTGGGACAGTAAGCAAGGTATAAATTCTAGATACGTCAAATTTAGTACATTTCTGCATTTCAGGTTTTCATCATGGACCAAAACAGTTGTGACGTTTGTACCAACCACAAAACACTCAATGATCAAATATTTAGATGGAGATTTCTTTATCAGAGTCAGATCATCTTTATTGTCATTCGCACCACATGTGGGACGTGTGATGAAACAAGATTATGTACACGGGGTCCCAGTTGCATCCAACAATAAAATGTAATAGAAGAACAGTAATAACAGCTGATATGAACTAAGAAAAACATCAACTAAAAATACACTAAGCACTAACATAGAAAAACACTACTCCAAACAGCAGCACCAACATGAGTCTGTATGAGCAGATGGGCACGAATGAACACAGCAGACATGAAACAGATCAGCAGCAACATGAAACAGATCAGCAGCAACATGAAACAGATCAGCAGCAACATGAAACAGATCAGCAGCAACATGAAACAGATCAGCAGCAACATGAAACAGATCAGCAGCAACATGAAACAGATCAGCAGCAACATGAAACAGATCAGCAGCAACATGAAACAGATCAGCAGCAACATGAAACAGATCAGCAGCAACATGAAACAGATCAGCAGCAACATGAAACAGATCAGCAGCAACATGAAACAGATCAGCAGCAACATGAAACAGATCAGCAGCAACATGAAACAGATCAGCAGCAACATGAAACAGATCAGCAGCAACATGAAACAGATCAGCAGCAACATGAAACAGATCAGCAGCAACATGAAACAGATCAGCAGCAACATGAAACAGATCAGCAGCAACATGAAACAGATCAGCAGCAACATGAAACAGATCAGCAGCAACATGAAACAGATCAGCAGCAACATGAAACAGATCAGCAGCAACATGAAACAGATCAGCAGCAACATGAAACAGATCAGCAGCAACATGAAACAGATCAGCAGCAACATGAAACAGATCAGCAGCAACATGAAACAGATCAGCAGCAACATGAAACAGATCAGCAGCAACATGAAACAGATCAGCAGCAACATGAAACAGATCAGCAGCAACATGAAACAGATCAGCAGCAACATGAAACAGATCAGCAGCAACATGAAACAGATCAGCAGCAACATGAAACAGATCAGCAGCAACATGAAACAGATCAGCAGCAACATGAAACAGATCAGCAGCAACATGAAACAGATCAGCAGCAACATGAAACAGATCAGCAGCAACATGAAACAGATCAGCAGCAACATGAAACAGATCAGCAGCAACATGAAACAGATCGGCAGATCAGGTCATTCAACAAGATGCCAAACACAGAAGAATAAAAAAAAAAAAATCTTACTCCATTACAAAGAATTTAATAATGTGCATCTAAAATGATAATGAGAATACCATGTGATTACCATGTGATTAAGCGTTTCAGGTGGTATTTGTGTTGGCATCATCCATCCATTCTCTTCCACTTATCCGGGGTCGGGTCGCGAGGGTAGCAGCCTAAGTAAGGAGGCCCAGACTTCCCTCTCCCCAGCCACTTGGGCCAGCTCCTCCAGGGGAATCCCAAGGCGTTCCCAGGCCAGGCTAGAAACATAGTCCCTCCAGCGTGTCCTGTCTTCCTTTTGCTCTTCTCCCGGTGGGACATGCATGCAACCACAGATATATATATCTATGCATGCAACACCTCAGCAGGGAGGCATCCTAGCCAGATGCCCGAGCCACCTCAACTGGCTCCTCTCGATGTGGAGAAGCAGCGGCTCTACTCCGAGTCCCTCCCGGATGACTGAGCTTCTCACCCTATCTCTAAGGGAGAGTCCAGACACCCTGCGGAGAAAACTCATTTCAGCCGCTTGTATCCGAGATCTCGTTCTTTCGGTCACAACCCAAAGCTCATGACCATAGATGAGGGTGGGAACGTAGATCGATCGGTAAATTGAGAGCTTTGCCTTTTGACTCAGCTCTCTCTTCACCACGGACCGGCTTGATGCTTGCATCATGTAAATACAAATTTTGGCAAAAGGAGCATTGGGCCTAAATGTTTATTTTTATGTGGCTTTCCATTAAAAAATAACTAAAATAGGATCCTTCATGTGATCATTTGCACCAAGTGCCTCAGAAAGAAGTTGATGCAATCTTTTTACTTTTGCACTGCTGTGCATTTTAATGTTCAATAAAGATTTTCCAAACTAATTGTTTTATCACATGTTTAAAAAAAAATATTCAGTTACTGGTGTAAGATTTTTGCATCAGAAGGATCTGGAGCTTCGCCCTGAGCCCTTCCCTGTTATGCAAAGAAATTTTCCACACTCCCTAAAATGTTGAATGACACAATTAACTGTGGAGAAATATGTGGATTATTTCCCCCCAGTTTAACAGTTTTTTTTTTTTAAACCAATCAAAAATATATTTCATGCATTCTGAATTCCGAGTTTGAATCTATTTATTTCATCAGTGCGTTCAGTTTTATGGGGCACATAAAAGCTCACCTATTGCTTCGGCAGCGTTCAGGTGAAGGGCGTGGTGGGAAAATGTTAACTGGAGAAACTTTGCCAAAAACAGGCCGGTTTCACAGCAATCACTTCATTACTTCCCAGTCAGCCACCTTTTAATTGACCTTGTCTCACTTTGTCCTCTGATTCCTCACCTTTTTCTCTTTTCTTTTCTGCCAGCTTGACTCATGCTTTCTCATCCTGACTCACGTGCACTGTAAATCAGACACTAACATGCTCCTCCGTGCAGCAAACTTCTGAAAGACATTCACAGCAATGACAAGAAAGTTAATTCTCAATAGTCCAGGTATCAAATCCGCTCATTCTCAATCAGTTCATCTGGACAGTTTCTTTTTAGCAGAAACGTTTCACCCTCACTCCAGAGGGCTTCCTCAGTCAGAGTAGTCCAAAGCACACTGAAGTTAACCCACCAAGTAAGCAACTTATGTGGACCAACCAGTTTGCTGTAGCCAAGATGGTTTCTGGGGGCGTGTCCCTCGTCGACTCCTCCCAGGCAGGCAGACATGTCCAAAGTGGTTCAAGACAAGAAAGTTAATTCTCAATAGTCCAGGTATCAAATCGCACAATTCACAGCAATCATTTCCAAAAGGATCTTGTATTGTTGCTTTACTCCAGGTCAAAACCTTCCGATGCTGATTTTTATGTTACACCATCATACCATGACGAGAAACTTGGATATTTGATCAACTTTGGTTTAAGATTTTATTTTTATTTATTTTTTTTTGAATGAAAAGACCTTTAAGAATGAAAATGTCCGTCTGAAAATAAAACTGTTTGCATAAAAAGGCTTTGTGTTGAAGTGAAACTTTAATTAGATAGAAAAAAACTTTTTTTTAATCGTAAAGTTGTGTACATAATGATAGGTTATGTTTTACTGATCATAAAACAGTACTAATTATAAACATCAAATACGGCTTCTGTAAATAATTACAATGAAAAATAAATATTTTGCTAAATTGTTCCAGAAATACTAGTATGACTTGTTTGCTTCTCTTTTATATAGAAAAATAAATATGTATATATATATATATATATATATATATATATATATATATATATATATTCAGCTAAATACAAAGTAATACACTAAGCACTAATAGCATATAGACAATACGTCGAACAGCATCACGAACATGAGTCTGTGTGAGCAGATGAACACAGCAACATGAAATAAATCAGCAGCTTCATGATGTGATTTTTCACAGTGATTATCCTGGTTAGAGATTCATGAGTCTAACAGCCTCAGGGTAGAAGCTGTTTCGCAGTCTGGTTCTGCACTTAAAGCGTCCCTGACATGATTTTTTTACTATGCATAAAATTGCTCAAAATACTGTATATATCTTTTATCATTCAACTATGTTTGTTTTTGCAAACAAAATGATAAATCTATTTAATTTTGCTTTAAAAGTGATTTTAAACTTTGCGCCGTGTTTAATCACGGGAAATCCAGTTACACGCGAATGCAACATCTGTGACGTAAAATCGAGCAGAGGGCTCTGGTCTCTTTAATAGCGGACAATAGACAATTTTTAAACCCAATAATATGCATCTAAAATGATAATGAGAATACCATGTGATTACCATGTGATTACCATGTGATTAAGCGTTTCAGGTGGTATTTGTGTTGTCAGTACTTGCTGGCATCATCCATCCATCCATCCATCCATCCATTCTCTTCTGCTTATCCGGGGTCGGGTCGCGGGGGTAGCAGCCTAAGTAAGGAGGCCCAGACTTCCCTCTCCCCAGCCACTTGGAGCAGCTCCTCTGGGGGAATCCCAAGGCGTTCCCAGGCCAGCCGAGAAACATAGTCCCTCCAGCGTGTCCTGGGTCTTCCTCTGGGTCTCCTCCCGGTGGGACATGCCCGGAACACCTCACCAGGGAGGCGTCCAGGAGGCATCCTAACCAGATGCCCGAGCCACCTCAACTGGCTCCTCTCGATGTGGAGAAGCAGCGGCTCTACTCTGAGTCCCTCCCGGATGACTGAGCTTCTCACCCTATCTCTAAGGGAGAGTCCAGACACCCAGCTCTCTCTTTACCACGACAGACCGGTATAGCGCCCGCTTCACTGCGGATGCTGCACCTATCCGCCTATCAATCTCACGCTCCAGTTTTCCCTCATTCGTGAACAAGACCCGAGATACTTAAACTCCTCCACTTGGGGCAGGACCTCCTCCCCGACCCGGAGAGGGCATGCTACCCTTTTCCGGCTCAAGACCATGGCCTCGGATTTGGAGGAACTGATCCTCATCCCGGCCGCATCACACTCGGCTGCAAACCGCTCCAGCGAAAGCTGTAGATCACGATCTGATGAAGCCAATAGGACCACATCATCTGCAAAAAACAGAGAAGCGATTCTAAGGCCACCAAAACGGATCCTCTCAACACCTTGGCTGCGCCTAGAAATTCTGTCCATAAAAGTTATGAACAGAATCGGTGACAAAGGGCAACCTTGGCGGAGTCCAACTCTCACTGGAAACGAGCCTGACTTACTGCCGGCAATGCGGACCAAGCTCTGACACCGGTCGTACAGGGACCTAACAGCCCATATCAATGGGTCTGGTACCCCATACTCCCGGAGTACCCCCCACAGAACCCCCCGAGGGACGCGGTCGAATGCCTTCTCCAAGTCCACAAAGCACATGTAAACTGGTTGGGCAAACTCCCACGTACCCTCCAGGACCCTGCTGAGGGTGTAGAGCTGGTCCAGTGTTCCACGACCAGCACGAAAACCACACTGCTCCTCCTGAATCCGAGGTTCGACTATCCGACGGACCCTCCTCTCCAGAACCCCTGAATAGACCTTACCAGGGAGGCTTAAGAGTGTGATCCCCCTATAGTTGGAACACACCCTACGGTCCCCCTTTTTGAATAGGGGAACCACCACCCCAGTCTGCCAATCCAAGGGAACTGCCCCCGATGTCCACGCGATATTGCAGAGTCGCGTAAGCCAACACAACCCCACAACATCCAGAGCCCTAAGGAACTCAGGGCGAATCTCATCCACCCCCGGAGCCTTGCCACCGCGGAGCTTTTTAACCACCTCGGTGACCTCAGCACCAGAGATTGGAGAGCCCGACCCAAAGTCCCCAGGCTCCGCTTCCTCAGTGGAAGACGTGCCAGTAGGATTGAGGAGGTCTTCGAAGTATTCCGCCCACCGACTCACAACATCCCGAGTTGAGGTCAACAGCACGCCATCCCCACCATAAATGGTGTTGGTCGCGTACCGCTTTCCCCCCCTGAGACGCCGGATGGTGGACCAGAATCGCCTCGAAGCCGTACGGAAGTCATTCTCCATGGCCTCTCCGAACTCCTCCCACGCCCGAGTTTTTGCCTCAGCAACCACCCGAGCCGCATGCCGCTTGGACTGTCGGTACCTATCTGCTGCTTCCGGGGTCCCACAGGCCAAAAAGGCCCAATAGGACTCCTTCTTCAGCTTGACAGCATCCCTCACCGCCGGTGTCCACCACCGGGTTCGAGGGTTGCCACCACGACAGGCACCAACAACCTTGCGGCCACAACTCTGATAAGCTGCCTCGACAATAGAGGCGCGGAACATGGCCCACTCGGACTCAATGTCCCCCGCCTCCCTCGGAACGTGTTCAAAGCTCTCCCGGAGGTGGGAGTTAAAGCTCCGTCTTACGGGAGACTCTGCCAGACGTTCCCAGCAGACCCTCACAATACGTTTGGGTCTGCCAGGTCTGACCGGCATCCTCCCCCACCATCGGAGCCAACTCACCACCAGGTAGTGGTCAGTGGACAGCTCCGCCCCTCTCTTCACCCGAGTGTCCAGGACATGCGGCCGCAGATCAGATGAGACGACAACAAAGTCGATCATCGAACTGCGACCTAGGGTGTCCTGGTGCCAAGAGCACATATGTACACCCTTATGCCTGAACATGGTGTTCGTTATGGACAATCCATGACGAGCACAGAAGTCCAATAACAGAACACCACTCGGGTTCAGATCAGGGGGGCCGTTCCTCCCAACCACACCCCTCCAGGTCTCACTGTCATTGCCCACGTGAGCGTTGAAGTCCCCCAGTAGAACAAGGGAGTCCCCAGGAGGCGCACTCTCCAATACCCCCTCCAAGGACTCCAAAAAGGGTGGGTAATCTGCGCTGCCGTTTGGCGCATAGGCACAAACAACAGTCAGAGCCCGTCCCCCCACACGTAGGCGAAGGGAGGCTACCCTCTCGTTCACCGGGGTGAACCCCAACGTACAGGCACCAAGATGGGGGGCAACAAGTATGCCCACTCCTGCTCGGCGCCTCTCACCAGGGGCAACTCCAGAGTGGAAGAGTGTCCAACCCCTCTCAAGGAAACTGGTTCCAGAGCCAGAGCCATGCGTTGAGGTGAGTCCGACTATTTCTAGCCGGAACCTCTCAACCTCACACACTAGCTCAGGCTCCTTCCCCACCAGAGAGGTGACATTCCATGTCCCAATGGCCAGCTTCTGTAGCCGAGGATCAGACCGCCAGGGTCCCCGCCCTCGGCCACCACCCATCCCACATTGCACCCGACCCCTTTGGCCCCTCCCATAGGTGGTGAGCCCATGGGAAGGGGGACCCACGTCTCCTCTTCGGGCTGTGCCCGGCCGAGCTCCATGGGTAAAAGCCCGGCCACCAGGCGCTCGCCAACGTGCCCCACCTCCGGGCCTGGCTCCAGAGTGGGGCCCCGGTGACCCACGTCCGGGCGAGGGAACATTGTTTCCATTAATTGTACTCATCATGAGCAGCAATAAAATTATAAACTGTTTCATAATAATAAAACACGACGCATTTTTACCTTTTTGACAAGACTGGACCAGGGGCCTCATGTATCAACCGTGCGTGCGCACAAAAAACTTGCTTACGTCACTATCCACGCAAAACCCCGTATGTATCAAAACTGAACTGAACGTGAATATGTGCGCATCCAGGTACATTTCCACGCCAGCTCCCGAGCACGCGTACGCACGTTTCTGTGGTTCTTGTTCCTTTGGCGACACTTACAGGTGATTCAGAGAAACTGAAGCCCCACAGTCTGTGGTTGACTTTAAGAGCGGCTTGAAGACCTTTCTTTTCAACCGAGCATACTATACTCCTCATGATTCTACTTTTGATCTTAGCTGATACTGTTGTTGATTTTAATTGTTTATTAAATGTTTTATTGACATTTAATTCTGTTGCACCTTGTAGCACTTTGAGATTTTCATTAATGAAAAGTGCGTTATAAATTGAATTCATTATTATTATTATTATTATTATTATTATTATTATTATTATTATTATTATTATTAACTGTTCATGATGTGAAAATGATTAATATTCCCACCAAACACACATGATAACAATTATTACATCCACATGGACGCAAATAAAGGACGCGCAAAGTTGTGCAAAAAATACATTTGACAGGAACGGATTCAGCCTTACTGGAGGATATAATACATAGTGTAACACGCAGATCATTTATTTATAAACAGATATAAGTTTCTGATCTATGATATGGCTTATCAGCCGTTTTCAGGAATAATCCTTTTTCATTTTGGCACTGCGCTCTGGAGCACAACGCATGCATGCACAACGCGTGCAGAAGCAGCGATCAAACTGTTCCCGAGCTTTCCAGAGGGAGCTGGCAGGTCGATCGGGACTGTGCCATTCCAGTCCACACAAAGCCGGATCATAGAATGGTCTCATCCATATGATTCCAAAGGCTGAGTGGTCGCGGTTTGGAGCGCGCGCACCCTCGCCGGTGTTACACGGCAGTGGAGGTGTTTAATAATCTGCGTTTATTGTAGATTTCTCCAAAATGACACGTGAAAGTACACCATATATAACTTGTAGGAGAGTGAAAGCTTCACAGACAAACAGATGCGCACAAGGCTGCGGCGCGCGCTGCGCGCAGCGTTTGGAGACTCCAACATCACGTCATGTCATGAAAACTCTCCACTGAGACGCACAGACTCGTTTCTTCATATCAGCTATTAAATGAACAAAGATCTATGTTCAACCAAACATCCAAGTTCCTCTGTGTTTACAGTAATTATGGTAAATAAACTCGTGCGCAAAGTTAATATTTTCACTCAGAATGAATGGATGAGCTGGCGCACCAAAGCAGGGTGCACGCACACACAAATACCGACACACAATCACTCGTTCTTTGCGTGATAAACACATTTTATTACTATTCTTACTTAGGATTATTTTCCTCACTCATATTATATTAAATTCATTATTTTCCTGAATCTAGAAATCATTTCTGATCGCGCAGGGATCAAACAAACATGTCCTTCACACATGCAGGAAGTAATTTGCATCTGTTTAACATATGTAAATGAAGGCGTGTCAGGGGAGGTGTCTCACGTGCGCTCAGTTCCACGTTGATTGTGATGTACAAAAGGAATGTGCGTGGATTCCGGTGTACGCACAGTTTGATACATCTGGATTTTTTTGTGCGTAGGCAGATTTCTGGATTTGACCGTGCGGCACTTTTCAGTAAGAAATCCACGCAAGTCTTTGTACATGAGGCCCCAGGGGCCTCATGTATCAACCGTGCGTGCGCACAAAAACCTTGCGTACGGCACCATCCACGCAAAACCCCGTATGTATCAAAACTGAACTGAACGTGAATATGTGCGCATCCAAGTACATTTCCACGCCAGCTCCCCTGTTGGCGTACGCACGTTTCTGTGGTTCTTGTTCCTTTGGCGACACTTACAGGTGATTCAGAGAAACTGAAGCCCCACAGTCTGTGGTTGACTTTAAGAGCGGCTTGAAGACCTTTCTATTCAACCGAGCTTACACTACCTCCTCATGATTCTACTTTTGATCTTAGCTGATACTGTTGTTGATTTTAATTGTTTTATTATTTGTTTTATTGACATTCAATTATGTTGCACCTTGTAGCACTTTGAGATTTACATTAATGAAAAGTGCGTTATAAATTGAATTCATTATTATTATTATTATTATTATTATTATTATTATTATTATTATTATTATTAACTGTTCATGATGTGAAAATGATTAATATTCCCACCAAACACACATGATAACAATTATTACATCCACATGGACGCAAATAAAGGACGCGCAAAGTTGTGCAACAAATACATTTAACAGGAACGGATTCAGCCTTACTGGAGGATATAATAAATATTGTAACACGCAGAGCATTTATTTATAAACAGATATAATTTTCTGATCTATGATATGGCTTATCAGCCGTTTTCAGAAATAATCATTTTTCAGTTTGGCACTGCTGCGCTCTGGAGCAACAGGAGCCGTGCATCACGTGTGCACCTGCAGAAGCAGCGATCAAACTGTTCCACAGGAGCTTTCCTGAGGGAGCTGCAGGCCGATCAGGGCTGTCCAGTCCACACAAAGCCTGATCATATTTAATGGAATGTCTCATCCATATGATTCCAAAGGCTGAGTGGTCGCGCTTTGGAGCGCGCGCGCACCCACGCCGGTGTTACACGGCAGTGGAGGTGTTTAATAATCTGCGTTTATTGTAGATTTCTCCAAAATGACACGTGAAAGTACACCATATATAACTTGTAGGAGAGTAAAGGCTTCACAGACAAACAGATTGCGCACAATGTGGCGCGCGCAGCGTTTGGAGACTCCAACATCACGTCATGTCATGAAAACTCTCCACTGAGACGCACAGACCCGTTTCTTCATATCATCTATTAAATAAACAAAGATCTATGTTCTACCAAACATCTAAGTTCCTCTGTGTTTACAGTAATTATGGTAATAAACCCGTGCGCAAAGTTAATATTTTCACTCAGAATGAATGGATGAGCTGGCGCACCAAAGCAGGGTGCGCGCACACACAAATACCGACACACAATCACTCGTTCTTTGCGTGATAAACACATTTTATTACTATTCTTACTTAGGATTATTTTCCTCACTCATATTATATTAAATTCATTATTTTCCTGAATCTAGAAATCATTTCTGATCGCGCAGGGATCAAACAAACATGTCCTTCACACATGCAGGAAGTAATTTGCATCTGTTTAACATATGTAAATGAAGGCGTGTCAGGGGAGGTGTCTCACGTGCGCTCAGTTCCACGTTAATTGTGATGTACAAAAGGAATGTGCGTGGATTCCGGTGTACGCACAGTTTGATACATCTGGATTTTTTTGTGCGTACACACTTTTCTGGATTTGACCGTACGTCACTTTTCAGTAGGAAATCCACGCAAGTCTTTGTACATGAGGCCCCAGCTCCATACATCCGTGCGCACAAAGGAATCCATTTTGAAGCGTCTACTAAAAGCTAAAAGCTACCCAGCGCTCGGTTTTTATCACGTGATGTGACGTACTGACGTTACCGCGACGTGATGACATCACTACAGGTATTCGAGGTGGACAAAAAAGCCTCGATAGAAGTCAAAGCACTCGATCTGTCGATAACTCTGTTAATCTGTTAAAGCACTAATATATATACAGGTGGTCCACGACTTACGAGCGAGTTCCGTTACTACGACTATCTTGTAAGACGAAAATCTCGTAAGTCGCGGACTACCTTTTATACAGCACAAGCCGCCACTGATACACGTACATGTGCGGTAATGAACAGTTACCAAGCACTTTGCCTATCCTAACACTTTAAAACATTTTAAAAGAACATACATAAAAAATAAACAAATAATTTCTTACTTTGAGCTGCAGCTTCTCTCGTCTGTTTGCATGTTAGCTCCGCCGTGTTAGCTCCGCTGCATTATCATGTTAGCTCTTACACGTCTGAGCTCCGCAGATTCCTGCAGCATCACGTAGTCCAAACTGTTTACAGGAAGGACTGTTAGTATGTTAACTTCATACATTTGGAGCGAGAAAAAGAGTTTAATAACTTACCGAAAGCCGTTTCTCTGCGGTGTTCGTCCATCCAAACAAGGTGCACGCGTTAGCTGTTGTTAGCTCTGCGTTAGCTGTGCTCATTAGCCTGTTAGCCCATCAAAAAAAGGCTGTCGGCGCTCGCTGTTTCTCCACGTTAGCTCGGTGTCCCCCGACATCTTAGGCTACCATGCGGACATGGAGGCGAGCTCCCGGCTGCCGCCCGTAGGCTCGGTGTCCCCCGATGGAGCGTTAGCATCCAACCGTGCACCCTACAGCAATGCTTGTTAGAATGTTAGCTCGTTGGTACTCCTGTCCGGCTCGCTGCTGTCTGCTGCTTCATGCAGTCAACAGCGTCGTTTTCCTTTCGTACATCCGTTCCTCCACAAAACCACCGTTCAGCTCCAGATCATGTATCCGAGTGCAGGAACCTCTGATCGGACAAAACCTGCTGTCGGCTGGAGCTACGAGGCTGGAGCTATCTGGCTAATGCCGGGTTCCTACCAAACGTGTCTTGAGCAGCAAAAACGCTCCCGACGAGCGGTGTTTGCTGCTTGTCAACAGATGTCTGTTCACACCAAACGCGTCTGAAGACGCACAGTGGGAGGAGCATCTTGGTCCTTTTCCGGTCGGGTTTGTTTTTTTCCAGTCTCTGAAATGGCGGACGTAATCCTAAGAATTGCTTTGTTGTATTTAATCAACAAAGCAGCAGCACGCAGACGCTACGGAGGTGTTTTTCGTCCATTCTTTTAATACGTCACGCGGTGCCAAGCTACTTCCGTCCCGTCGTCGTTGCGTCATCACATAGCAGAGTCTCTCCCGATGGGTTGCTGCTACGCGGCAAACAGCCAAAGTAGGTCAAAGTTCAATTTGTTGAACTCGAGCAGCCGCCATTCTGGACGTGCCGCATGCACGGAAAAGGAGCTGCAGCACCCTGCCGCTAACTTGCGTGCTGCTCAAACTGCTCAAAACGCGCCGCAGCACGATGCGCTGCTCCTAGATGCACGGCCACCATAGACTTTGCATGTAAACTGGCTGCTTTGGCTGCTCAAAACGCGTTTGGTGTGTACCCGGCATGAGACTAAACTCGTGGGTACTGCCAAAAACTGAGTGACTGCCGAAAACTGGCGGAAACTGTCGGAAACTGCCGCAAAACTTTGTAAATCGGCTTAAAAATTAAAAAATATGTAATTATAATAATAATACTTTATTTATAAAGCCAATTAAAACAACCACAGTTGCAACAAAGTGCTGTACACATGAAATTAAGAACATTTAAACACACAATTTTTTTTCATATTTTTATTAAATATGATAGCTCGTAAATTCGGAACCTCGTAAGTCGATGTGCTCGTAAGTCGGGGACCACCTGTATATATATATATNACATCTACACCTCCAGATGCAGGAAAAGAGCCACCTGCATCATGAAAGACCTCACTCACCCAGCACATACACTTTTTGCCCCGCTCCCCTCAGGAAGAAGGCTGAGGAGCATTAAGTGTCGAACCACTTGACTGAGGAACAGCTTCTACCCTGAGGATGCTAGACTCATTAATATTTAACCAGTAAAATCACTGTGATGCCACTTTAGTTGGTGATATTTATTAATAATAATAATAATAATAATAATGTCACACAGTGTCATCACTGTATGTTTCCATACAAGACGAAATTAGTCCCTGCATTGTTTTGAAACCGCATTCCATAACCCTATTCCTCGAATTAAGGTAGATCGTCCCAGTGAACTAGTCCTGAAATGTGGCTTAACAAAAACATTCGTCCCCTTAAGATTAGAACTACTCGTTCTTCTAACAAAATATTTTTGATTTGAAGGAAGTGCATTATTCTGTTTTAGTCACAAGATTTAAACAAAATAATATGTTGTTAACTCTTAACAGTTTCCAGTCTTCTCACTTAAGAAATGAAGAGCAACAGAGCAGCATTTTACACTGAAACACTTCACCCTCCAACTCTCTAGTGGGCGTCTCCTTCCGCTTTAAGGAGAGCTGACATGATGACCAGTTTCCACTGTAGCTTTGACCAGAGGGTCTTGCAGTAAAATCACACAATACAGCGTTCTTTCCACAGATCAGAGAACAGGTTCCTCCAAAGCTGACCAACGCTTAATTTAACATTCGACGGGAAAAAATAAATAAAAAATTTGACGGAAGACAGTGTTTTGCACATGCGTCAGAATACGACAACTCTACT
>JBBPBX010026596.1:0-15920 GCA_038048925.1 Garcialebias charrua | reverse complement strand
ACACAAAAAAGTAACAATAAAATCTGACCAGGGGCGTCCAGCCAATAGAGGGCGCCGCCCCACTGGAAGTTCTGGACCATTTTACATTTAATACTTAAATTTTTTTTAAATAAAAATGTCATAACATAAAAATATTTCGAAATATATGCATATGTTTTTAGTTGTGTAAGATAAATAGTTTATGAGTAATGATGAGTTATATTGTTTGTTTCGAAAAACTTTTTCTGATTGGTGACGTATTTCCTGTTTGGGGCGCTCTTATCTTATCCATTGACTCTCGTTATAACTGGTGCATGCATACTGATGCCACCACGTTACAAAAACAATGGGACACTTCTGGGCGCATTTTTCTACGCCCTGAAGAGTCCAACGTGAGCTGTACGTACAGAACAATGTACTTCCGGTCCAGTTTTTTGTTGTTGTCTGGGAGTGGGATTACAGAGCTGTGCAGTGACTCAAGCAGGCTTGCTCAGGTACGTTTTAAATAATTTAAAGCCCTTTATCTAATATCTATTTGCATTTCTGACTGATATGCCTCTCAGATATTAGATGGCTCTGTGAAAAAAGCCTTCAGCTGACTGCAAGTGGGAAGTGGTGAGTTTTTTCTTTTCTTTGTTTGTTTGTTAGCATGCTTGCGCTAGCCGCCTGGTTATTGTATTGGACTCTGATGGCTACATTTATTTAAATTTGCTTATAAAAAATTATCAAATATTAATAATTTTATATACTAAATAAATGTCACTGGTGGTGTTATACTATTTCTTAACTCTGTATTGATCTGGAGAATGAAAACAAAGCCCTTGCAAGTAACTAGCTCCTATTAACATTGAATTATTAAGTATTTATACAGATAAAAATGTGCCATGGAAGATTTTCTTATGTGCCCATGACCCAAGCTAATAATGCAAGGTTAAATAATGATGGTCAGTGTTATGACAGCCTGCAAACTCTCTTGTTCTACAGATATATATAATATCTAGATAGATATATATAATATCTAGCTATTTGAAAGATCGGTACAGTTGTACCGTACTGTACAGTTTGTACAGATAAATGATGTAAGATCTGACCTCTGTAATATCCCATGTGGAGTTCCTCAAGGCTCTGTACTTTTCATTCAACCTTTATTTAGTCGGGTAAATCTTATTGAGCCTCATGGGCTCATTTACGAAAGTGACCTGCTAAAACTAAGACTACTTGGACCAAAGCTATTTATTTTATATGTGAATGACTTGGTAAATGTGTCAGGACTCCTTAAATGTGTACTTTTTGCTGATGATACCACATTTTTTTGTTTAGGTGAAGATATAGAACAAATGTTTGAATTGATAAAGATAGAATTTGTCAAAATACAAACTTGGTTTAAAATCAATAAATTATCATTAAATCTAGAAAAAACTAATTACATGATATTCCGTAATAAAAAGAAAACTGTTGATGTTCCATTTAAAATTGATGGTGTTGAGATTTGTAGAGTGAGTGAGGTGAAGTTTTTGGGTGTCATTATTGATGACAAACTGACATGGAAACACATAAATGCTGTAACAATAAAAATAGCTAAATTGATTGCAGTACTGTACAAAGTCAGAGACCTATATTGAATGATAAAGCTCTGTATTGGTTGTATAACACAATCATTGTTCCACACTTAATCTATTGTATTGATGTTTGGGGGAAAGTGTGTAAAACAATTACAAAGCCTATTTTTGTATTACAGAAAAGAGCTGTAAGAATTATCACTAGAAAACATTACTGTCATCCATCAAGCACATTATTTTATCAACTGAAGTTATTGAAGTTCCATGATTTAGTAGATTATAATATGTTATGTACTGTATAGGGCTCAGAATAATGCATTACCTTTAAATATCCAAATACATTTAGTTAAAAGACTAAGTTGTTATAATCTTAAGGGGACAGAGATATTTGTAAAATCACAATTCAGAACTAGTTTTTAAGGGACGGTCTACCTCAATCCAGGGAATTAAGATTACGGAATGGCTTGGAGAATGTAGTTAAAAATGCCAAGTCAATGTTTACATTTAAGAAAATGATCAAAACGAATTTGTAAAAAAAAAAAAAGAAATGGCGTAATGTGTATTGTATTAGTTAGAAAATTAGAAAGAGTTGTTCATTTTGTACTGTTACTAGAAGATTATTATTGTTTAAACTGATTGTTTGAAAAAAGGGGCAGATATAAGATTTTTCTTCTGTCTGCTAACTTTCATTTTTTTTTATATTTTGTACGTTATCATTTATGGGATTGTCTTGTATTGTGTTTTTTTGTAAAAAAAAATGAACAAATTTAATAAACATAAACATAAAAATCACAAATATAACTGTATTCCCTGTGTTTAGTGGGCTGGGCACCACAAGGTTAATAATAAAATAATCATATGTTTAATACTTATTAGATAAGTCAGTCTTATTTATCGTATCACATTATATTATAACATTCATATATATTATCAAGTTACCCTGATGCATGCTCAATAATCCAGGTAGAAAAATATAAAAAAGCTAAGTAATAATAATAATAATGAATTCAATTTATAACGCGCTTTTCATTAGTGAAAATCTCAAAGCGCTACACACATTGAATGCTACACACATTCATACACCGGTAGCGGCAGACTACCATGCAAGGTGCTTTCCAGTCCTACCGGGAGCAACTCGGGGTTAAGTGTCTTGCCCAAGGACACAACGACACATGGTGTGGGGAACCGGGATTCGAACCACCAACCTTCCGATCGGGGGACGACTGCCATTACCATTACGCCACGGCCGCCCCTCTAAGTCTGGTCCTCTGGACATTCAAAAAACAAAACAAAGCAAAAAAAATTGTAGAAACGTTTCGTCTTTCGTCCGAAAGACTTCCTCAGTCTGAGCTGCTGTATTCAGCTCAGTCTTATAAATAGCACCCTCTCACAGTGGATCAACCAGTTGGCTGATGACAGCCGAAACCAGCTGCTCACATGATCAAGGAGGACCATCAGCCTAACGATGGATCGTTAGCACCCTGATGGTTGTTTGCTATTCACAGAGGGCTGAGTGATACTAGCAATAACAGCATTGTAAGAGGGGGACAGTTGAACCGGAGGCCTCCACCTCTGTTTAATGATGGACGGTTTCTTTTCACAAAGATGGCCTCCTTTACTCCTCTCTCAAACCATTGTTCCTCTCTATCAAGGATGTGAACATCTTCATCCCTGAAAGAGTGACCGCTGGCCTGGAGATGAGTGTAGACCGCAGAGTCCTGACCTGATGATGTTGATCTTCTGTGCTGGGCCATCCTTTTGGCCAGTGGCTGTTTAGTTTCCCCGATGTAAGACTGATCACAGCCCTCCTGACACTGAACAGCATACACAATATTACTCTGTTTGTGCCGGGGGACTGGATCTTTGGGATGAACCAGTCTTTGTCGTAATGTATTTTGGGGTTTAAAAGCCACTGGGACGTTGTGTTTAGAAAATAAACGTCTCAATGTCTCTGAAACTCCCGCAACATACGGAATGACCACTGGTCTGGGTCTGGGTTCCTTCTTTTCACCTGATGGCTGGCTGGAGTCCTGTTTGGGTTTCTTCTCTGCTTTCAGGAAGGCCCAGTTAGGATATCCACATTTCTCTAGAGCCTGTTTTGTGTGTGATTTCTCCTTCTGTCTGGCTCCTGAGTTAGTGGGGACGCTGTCTGCTCTGTGATACAGAGTCCTGATGACTCCTAACTTGTGCTCCAGAGGGTGATGGGAGTCAAACTGTAAATACTGGTCTGTGTGGGTGGGTTTGCGGTACACCTCAGTTTGCAAATTTCCTCTATCAGAAACTGAGACCTCACAGTCCAAGAAAGCCAACCTGCCATTTTTTACATCTTCTCGTGTGAACTTGATATATTTATCCACAGAGTTGATGTGATCAGTGAAATGTTGGACTTCCTGAGATTTAATTTTAACCCAGGTGTCGTCAACATACCTGAACCAATGACTTGGTGGTCTCCCTGAAAAGGACGTCAAGGCTCTCTTTTCTACCTCCTCCATGTACAGGTTGGCAACAATAGGAGAAACTGGAGACCCCATAGCACACCCATGTTTCTGCCTATAATATTGCTCCCCATATGTGAAGTAGGTTGACTGCAGGCACAGTTTCAAGAGTTGACACAGTTGTTCTGTGGAAAGCGTGGTCCTGCTGTTCAGAGTGGTGTTTTGTTTTGTTTTTTGAATGTCCAGAGGACCAGACTTAGCTTTTTTAGATAATATCAAGTTGTTTTGTTTACTAGGTTGTTGAAATAACATAATCACAGTAAAATAGATCATTTTTCTTCCCCATACTGTAAATCAGTTATTTAAAATCTAATCTGGAATCATTCCTCCTTGTTAAGGCCGGCGCAGAGCTCCGCGCTTGAGCGAGCGCGGCGCCCCGCTGTGTGAGCGCCGTGAGGTCGCCGCTGCACAAGCCCTTTGAACGTTCACGCGAGCGCGCCAAGCTCCAATTTTACGAGCGCCTACGCGAAGCGCGGTGTCTGACCAATCAGCTGCACGCGGAGGGGGACTGAACTGACCACCTCCGCGTGCAGCTGCTCACAGAGAACGTGAGAAGAAAGCAGAGCTCTGTTGGAGACACACGCTGCTTCACGCTGTGCTCTGCTGTGAACCCCCCGCGCGTGGCGCGGAGCTCTGCACCGGCCTTTAGACTTCAGTTGACCTGTTTAAGTTGGGCCCAAATTTGTTATTATCTTTTGATTTATTTTTCATTGAATTTTAATTATTTGTTAGTTTATTTTTGGAACTGTTAAATTGAATTATTTGGTGGATTTTTGAACACCTTTGTCCTTATTTAAGTCTGGACCCTCACAATTCTATTTATATTATGAACTTGTATTACTAAAATAATTATAACAGAATATGATAGAAGTTGTCCAAAAATTGAAAAGTGGAAGCAGAACACTCCCATTCTCTTTTCACACTGATGCCTCAAACAAGGTGAAGATGAACCATGTTTTATTAATGATAGTTTTATACAAATGGATACACCTGATATATACAAATAAAAACATGAACAAACTTACTTTACAGTATACAAACATAATTATGCATACTTCTACACATGTTTAAAAAAATTAAACAGTTTATGGCGCCCCCCCATAAAAAAAATCACCAGCCGCCACTGCATCTGACAGCTCTGATTTTACACTTTAACACCATTTATGCACAGTTTTAAACTTAAAAAAGTAACGATTAAATCCGACAATCTGATTTTACATCAGACAGCAGTACTGCGGTTAGCGGGTAGAAGACAGATCTCTATCATAGGCTAAATGTCCATCGTTTCTACCATTTCTATTGCGCATTCCCATCGAGTACACAATTTTGTTTCACCTCATGTACCACATGTGATACAAATGAAAATAAAGAAACTTGCACAAAAATCTAGAAAAAATATTTTTAAAAATCAAGTGAGCGAATGGCATGCTTCTGTGACCCAGGTGAGAAAATTGAGAATGACTGCAAACATTGTGAGATGTTCTGAAAATACAATAAAAAAATTTTTTTTCTCTAAATTGACATTTCTGAATCCGGCCTATATGTATATGTATCACGTCTATTTATGTGCTATGCTGTGGTAGGTTTTTTGATGCCTCAAATCGTGTCCCATCTAGGGCAAGGTGTGAAAGATCTTTTTTTTAATTTTTATTACCGTCTCTCCTCATGTTTTCTTCCCTTTTCTCATCGAAGCAAAAATATTATTCTGAATAAGAATGCCACGGTTATAGCAGCAGCTTTGTGCACTCCACCCATCTTTCGGATGAATGTATGTACATGTTTTCATTGTATCTTGGTGCAATGATAATAAAGTTTATTCTGATTCTGAATATTTTTACTTTAATCTCTGTATTTTGACAATTTTTTTGTGCGTGTGTAGTGGGCATGACGATGTCCAGGGATGACCTTTGCTGACCTCTCAGTGAACAGACGTTTACTACAATTTATTCCATTGGTTGTAATCTGAGAACATAGTCACTTAAAAAGAGACAGTATTGGCTTCTTTGGTTTTATTCTAATGTAATCAGATGAATAACGTTTTGTAATTTTCATGATATGTGTTTATATGCTGTGTTATTCTTTAATGTGAAGCATTATTGTGTCACTTCTGCAAATGAAGGTGTCTAATAACTATGTCAGAGTTGAATAATATGTCAAACTGATTGTTCAGTTTTGTTTTATTCTGAGGAACAGCTAAAACTCTCATGAGCGTCTGTATGTCTTCACTTTCAGACACTTTTCCTAAAACAGTCAGTTTTGTTTTATTCTGAGGAACAGCTAAAACTCTCATGAGCGTCTGTATGTCTTCACTTTCAGACACTTTTCCTAAAACAGTCCTTTTTGTTTTCTTAACAAACTCTCTGTTGACCTCGAAGTCTAAAGCTTCACGTTATCACTGTCTCCTCTTGGCCACAACCAATGAGAAGACTGAATTTTCCTAATCTTAACACTTTAGTAAAAGCGTTTTGCTTCCTGTAACGCTTCAGAGTTATGCAGAGTTCTGCAGATCCGGAACGCAGCAGAGTTCGAATGGACAGAGACCTGAAAGCCCTCTGTCTTGAACGCTGATTAAGTTTGAGAGCCAAAAGACCAAAGACTGACAGCCAAAGAGCCAAAGACTGACATATCAGTTGGAACTGATGGACGTCTCCATCCAGTTCACCGAGCAAAAGCTCTCTAGAACTTTCTTGAGGAATGCTTTATTTTGAAATTAACCCAGAAGCTGCCACTGTCTTTGACGGAGAAAGCAGGCCTCACGACACGTCGAATCCATAAACACGCCGAGGTATGACCGGACTTCACGGGCCCAGAACCTGTGAAGCTTAACTGCTTCTCAACTCTACCAACCGAGACGGACGTCTTAAAGCTGGGATCTGCGATTTCTGGAAAGCCCTGGCACTTAGAAAAATTTCCAGCAGGTGAAATCATTCTGCTCCCTCCCTCAGAGCCATATATGACTCAGAGGGAGGGAGACTGTCCGTTCTCTGGTGAACTTGGGTTCTGCAGCTCCGCCCCCTGCTGTGTGTGTGCTCGGAGGAGCGCTTCAATATTCTGTGATTATATGTTATAAAAACCTTTTAAAAATATAATAAAACCATAGAGCACTTGTCCAACATCACAAAATCCAGCAGAAATCAGCAGAGGTTCACGAAGCAACGTTTGGACATGATTTAATTCGCTCGTGATTTCCTCTTTCTGTCAGCGCAGGTTTGGAATGTCTGGAATGGAATGCTCCGCCTCCTCTACATGTACTTTCTGCGCTGCAAAGTTCTGTGATTATATGATAATAAAACCTTTTAAAAATATAATAAAACCATAGAGCACTTGTCCAACATCACAAAATCCAGCAGGAATCAGCAGAGGTTCACGAAGCAACGTTTGGACATGATTTAATTCGCTCGTGAGTCGTGACAAATCCATTTCCTCATTCCTGTGAGTGGAGGATGAAGCGATCACTTGACTTTTTGCAAAAAAACTAAATAAAAGTCCAGCTCTGGGATGAAGAAGGGATATTTAATACATTTATGTCACATAAAAAACAGTCCTGCATCGCTTTGCAATCCTTTGAATGAGAACGAGCCGCGGCGCTGAGGCTGTGAGTGACAGGCGGGGGCGTGGGTTGGGGCGTGACAAACAACTCTGTTTTGATTGGCTGGTCATTGTCCTGGTCACTCTGTGTTTTCAGTGTTTTTATAAATGCTGATAGAGAAGCAAGGGGACTATAGTTTTTTTCAGAGATTACTTGGTCTAACATCAGTTTGTCAGTAGATAGTGACAGAGTGAAGAAATATGTTAAAAATATATTGTTTGAAAAGTTACAGACTACATTACAATCTTACATACCCCAGCTTTAACAGGTAGATTTGCTGATGTTTAATGGAACGTGCACTGGAGTCGAGCTGGTTTTCGTATGGAGAAGTGTCATCTCTGGTTAAACTCAAAATAGATTTCTTCCTCTCTCCATCTTTAATCTATTCCTCTCAAACTCTCTTTTATTTCATTCTAAGCTGGAAACTATATTAAGCTAAGAGCCACAGATAAAAAAGTAATCTGTCCACTCATTACTTATGTCTGTTGTTACAATTTAAGTGTACTGATGCATGTTAAATTGCAAGAAAGTGAAATCAGTAAATCAAGTGTAATGGTGTTAATTTTAGTTGATTTATTATAAATAAAAGGTAGTGTCTTTGGCATACCAACTAAAATCAACGTCTCATGGTCACTTCATGGTTTATTTGTCCATCATAACTGATCACAGAAATATTGGGTAAACTGAAAAAGAAAAGAATCCGTAAATTACTATTCAATCTGAATAAGTAAATAATTAAGGTAAAGGGTGTCAGTTTAATACTGACCCCCTAAATATCTTACACGTGTGTATTTTGACTTTAATATTAAAAATGTGAAAACAAAAGCAAAACTGTCAATTATTTGTTTCCCATTTTTTTGAGTTGACCTATACGATCATGCCATTTTTGTTAAGAGAAAATCAAAAACAATAACACAATAAGCTCTGTTGAATAACTTACCTTTTTAGGAACTGTGGGTGTTTCCTGGTCAGCAGAATTACTGTCAGTGCTGCTTTGAGTCACGTCGGCCACCTGACGGTCAGAAACATCCTCAGAGCACCTAAAATCTGGCATGATCACATTTGATGTATATATAAAATACAAGAAGCTTATTTAAAGAATAGGTGAACTGAAAATAGTGCTATAAAGTCATGTTTGAAGGGGACTTACTGCAGTTTATTTCTTTTTTTAACTGTAGTGGACTTTCCTTGAGAGGGGACAGCACTGCACTCTGCTGAAGGGGAGATATAGTTTTTAATTGCCGTATTTATAGAATTATTATAGATTACTATACATAGTATTATTTATAGTATTTATAATTATTTATATCCTTAATTCATTTCAATTCAAAATTACTTTATTAATCCCAAAGGGAAATTAAATGTTGTTGTAGCTCATCATCCTGGTTTCATTAGAGTTGTTCTAGATGCTGATGGCTGTAGGCAGGAAGGATCTTCCACAGTGATCCGTCCCACAGCAAATCTAAAGAAACTGGCTGTAGATGCCGACCTGTCCACCCGGACCCGGCGGGCTTCTCGGTCCCCCATGGGCAGCAGGACTGCCTGAATACCAGGCAGCGCTCCCCCCTGAACAATGGTCACTTCTTCCAGCAGCCCACCGAGCTCCTCGTCACTGCGGACAGACAGCTGCAGGAGTCATGGGGATGACACCTGCAGCTGGGATGATCCCGGTCCTCCCGCTGTCACGAGCCACCTTTCCTGCTTGCTCCAGGATCTCGACGGTCAGGCACTTGAGCACCACCGCCAGGTAGACAGGAATGTGTCCACGGCATCTCCTTTTCAATTCATTTTGCATTTGGGGCTGTAGTTGAAGTAATATTTGAGCTTTTGAGATGTTTATCAGCTGCTCCCAGTTGTCAACATCTTTTTGCCATGGTTACACATAAAAAATGTTCACAAGTAAAAAGGTTTCAGTAAAAATCCTTCCAGCTGCACAGCATCCAATATCAGTGGAAGTAATCATCCGAAAAAGAAAAAAAAAAAAGATTTACACCCAGAAAAAGAGGAATTAAAGTTTTCAAAAACAATACCTCAGAATTAATGTAACTCCAGTATGCAGCCACATTGAATAACACAATTCTAGAATGTTAATTAAAATTAGAATTAACGTGCTTTTTAATCTTTCCTCCAACAGAAAGTACATCTGGACCGGCCATTCTGTGTTCATTTGTTCCTCCTTTCTGTCTTCTCAAACCCAGCCGGTCAAAGCTGATGGCCGCTCGTCCCAAGCCTGGTTCTTCTGGAGGTTTCTTCCTGTTATAAATGAGTTTTTCCTTTCCACTGTCTCCTTTTTGCTGGCTCAGGATGGGAGACTTCAGCACAATCTGCTGCTTTCTTAGATAAATAAGTTTTAATAATTGGCTTTTATAATGTATGTGAATGTTTCTGTTCAGTGCCCTGAGACAACTTTGTTTGACTTGGAGCTATAGAAATACTGTTAACTGAATTAAAATTATTCCATTTCTTTCTGCTGATCAGCTGTGCAATCATAAAGCACAATTATACAAACAAATCCACTTTTGCTATTAAATGTCTACTACAAATTCTGAAAATGTAATTAGCGCACACCTAACTGAGGTCTTTGTGGGATACCTGGATAAATTGAAGTGCTTTGCTTGGAACCTATGCCTTCAACATCAATTGATTTTATTGTCTCAGTTTGGCTAGACCTAGCCCCAACCCACAATTACTCTGTGACTACAGGCGGAAATTAGTATTATTACTATAACCTGGCACAATGCATCTTTCCTGTTTTTGTAGGTCAATGTATTGTTGTGCACTGTCCCTGAGAAAACAAATAAATCCAACACCTAGATTCCTAGTCTCTAAATTTATAAATTAATAAGAAATTCAACTTTTTTTCTTCTTATATACACAAGTATGAAATTATTCAGGTGAAAATACCTCAAATATAGCAGATAAATCCGGCAAAATCTCAGGAGACACCATGGGGGATAAAAGGGCAGACAGATCTGTCAAACAGTAAAGAGTACACAAATGTTAAAATCAATGCAGATGCATAATAAGTTTCATGACCACATCAATCCAATCAGGCAAAAACAGGAGTACTGCATATGGCACATTACATGCGACAAACTATTATATAGCAATCTATGACAATGGCCGGACAGGACAAGCAAAGACCTTGTATAACATTTGATCTTTTTGTGACCTTGAAGCCGGGGTGATGAAAAGTGATGTGACACGGTCTAGTGATGATGCACAAGTTTCATTAAATTATTTTGAGTGGATCAGAAGTCATGGGCAGGGTTAGGGACTCAAGATGGCACCACTGAAGTAGGCTGTGTCTCGGAGAGCTCCCATAAGGTCTGATGGAAAAGTAATTTTTTTAACTGCGCTCTCACTACCTTTGGCCTGGATTCTATTTCTGACACTGGTATCGCCGCAGTACTGAAAAAAAACAAGCTGGTAATATGGCCTCTAAGAACAAAAAAATCTAAACTTTTGCCTTTGTCTCCACCACGGCCTATGGTTAATGCTAACGCTAAAGCTAGTGCTTCGGCCTGCCGTGAGGGAGATGCCAGAGAGGCGGCTGCTTCGCCGGACACTGTAGGGAGAGACGACTCGGCTCTAAGCTCAGACCTCCTGGCCTCAATAAAAGCAGATGTTGTAGCAATGATTAAAAAAATAACTGAGGACAACTCTGAATGAAGATTTTGACTTTATGAAGAGTGAATTATTGGCAGTGAGGACCGAGCTGACGAACACTGCTGTGTCTCAGAACCAAGAAAGACCGGGCTGGATCTGCTAATTTGGAGCTAAAAATTGCTCATCTTCCAACTCGGATAGGGTGACCAGACATCCCCGATTTTTGGGGACAGTCCCCATTTTGGATGACCTGTCCTTGGCTAAAGCTGTCCCCTAAAATGTCCCCGATTTGAACGTTTTATGAATGAGGAAAATTGCGCACAACCGCTGTTACTGTAGCAGCTTTTTGTTTTTTTGTTACTGTAGCAACTGGTTGCACCGACGCTGCAGAATGACGTTACATACAGACAAGAAGAAGAAGAGCAGTGCGCGCCACCTTTAAAACAGAAGAAGAAGAAGAGCAGCATAAAGGCTGAAATATACCCGAGCGTCCTCCCCTACGCCACTCTACGCGCGCATTTTGTGCGCATGCGTTTCGCTGATATAGCTTCAGAAGCTACGCTTTTCAAATGCTCGAGTTTACGCTCCAAATCCTTGTTGTTTCGCTCCAAATCCTGGTTGTCATGTGAGCAGCCCCGAGCAGCTGCGAGCAGAGGGGGACAAACTGAGGTCGCTGATTGGTCACTTGCTGACACGCCTACTGAAATGAGCTGAGACACGCGCTGGCTTTGGTCCAGAGGAGCAGCTGTTCACTTTCGCTGCTCCCGCGGCTGTCTTTTATCACTTTATATGTTAATATAAACTTCTAAAAAATAAAAATAAAAACAGGGAGCGCTATTCCAGCTACCCACAGCCCACCAGGAAATATTTAAAACATCGCGCTGCCAGGTAGGACATGAATTCATTCATTTCAATCATCGAGTGAACGGAGGAAGAAGCGATTACTTGACTTTAGGCAAAAAAACAAAAGAAAAGGCCCGATCAGCGATAAAGAAGAGGAATTTAATTAATTTGTGTAACATACAAAAAAGTCAGGCACCGGGGAAGTTTATGGTCAGACACCGCGCAAGCGTGCGCGGTCGTAAAAAAAAAGCTTTGCGCGTTCGTGCCCTGAGGGGCTGCGCGGGGCTACGCTTTTGCCTCAGCGTACGTACGTCGTACAGAGGCGTATAGTGAGTACGCTCAGGTATATTTCAGCCTTAAGTCTGTCAACACCAGGAGTTCTCCTGTGATGGTACGTATGAACAGATTTATTTTGTTTGAACTGGGCTGATCCTTGCCATGATAAAAGTTTGTTTGCAGTAAGAAATGTTTCTAGTGTTGTCAGCTGTGTCCAGGTAAAAAATAAAATAGGGCTGAGATGTGTTAAGTTTTACTAAAGATGAAGACCCAAAACAAGTTTTTATTAACAAACAGATCAACAAAAGGCAAGAAGAGAGCACAGGGAGTAACTGCAGCTCGAGTGAGAGAGTGGGAAAAATCATAATAGGATATTAACTGTCTTCAGGGCTCAGTTAAGTTAGCTTTAGACTTGAAGTGTTGAATATTGCATGAGGGTGCACGTGCCAAGGGGTCATCCAAAGTAAGATGTTTTATAATTGATTGATGACCTTGGTTTTTATTTTCAGAGCTAGTTATGAGTTGTTTTCCTAATTTTTTTTTCTTTCGGCTTCTCCCTTCGTTAGGGGTCACCACAGTGAACTAGTCGCACGAAGACTTGGCAATTGTTTTTACGCCGGATGCCCTTCCTGACACAACCACAGACCACCAAGCTACCACAGCCCTCTGTGTGGAGCAGAGTGCTGCTATCTAGGGTTCCTGGGGGAGCAGATGGTGTGGGTTAAGGGCCTTGCAAGGGCCCAGAGTGGGGCAGATGAGGGTAGAAACAGGTGTGACTGCTTCACTTATCCCACCCACATTTTTGATGTTGTCGGTACCCGGGCTTGAACCGGCGATCTTCAGATCACAAGCTCACCTTCTTAACCTCTGTGCCACCACTCCCTTGTTGTTTTCCTAATATATTAAAACTCAAATCAATCTGCTGCCTCCTCAGATAAATAGTGTTATCTTACTTTTATATATATGAATGTTTCTGTTCAGTGTCCTGAGATGACTTCTGTTGTGACTTGAAACTATAAATAAACTGAATTGAATTGTTAACATAGACTTTCAGGCTTAGGTGTGTAATTTTTTTTATGATAAACCGTATCAAATGCAACACTGAGGTCTAACAGGACCAGTATAGACAGAAGCCCATTGTCAGAGGTCATGAGAAAATCATTAGTGACTTTCACCAGTGCCGTTTCTGTGCTATGATGAGCTCTAAATAATTACAAATAATGTTAATGTGTATAATACGTTTATATTACAATAATCCCAGTTTCTCATCTACAAACCGGATTCCAAAAAAGTTGGGACACTAAACAAATTGTGAATAAAAACTGAATGCAATGATGTGGAGGTGCCAACATCTAATATTTTATTCAGAATAGAACACAAATCACAGATCAAAAGTTTAAACTGAGAGAATGTATCATTTTAAGGGAATAATATGTTTCAAAATTTCAGTGTCAACAAATCCCATAAAAGTTGGGACAAGTCCATTTTTACCACTGTGTGACATCCCCCCTTCTTCTTACAACACTCAACAGACATCTGGGTACAGAGGAGACCAGTTTCTGTGGTGATTGTGCCCCTAGTGGTGTGTCTCTGTCCAGTTTTTCCCTCGTGTGATTTTTCCCCTCTCCCACACCTGTGAGCCTGACAGGTGTTTTGTGTTTAGTCCTCATCAGTGTTTGTATAAAGTCTGTGTCTTGGTGTTATTCCTTGTCTGGGCATTGTCGTCTGTGGTCCTACGTGTTCCTCGTGAGTTTTCTACATGTCTTCTAGAGCGTGAGTTTTGGCTGCCTTGTCAGCTCATTTATTTTGTGTTTATTAAAAGTATTTCTTTATTCTATCACCGAGTCTCCCGAGTCCTGCCTGCAATCTTGGGTTCTGCCTTTAAAAACCTTTAAAATACGACATTATGCTCAGACCAGACCGAGAACCCAGCAAGCGGATGACTTGGGCTGAGTACCAAGCCCAAGAAGCAGCTCGGACGATCCGGTGGGGCGGGTTCCGCACTGAAGCCGTCTCTGGAAACAAGGTCCCTGCAGCCCGGAAGTGGAGATCCTGCCATCACCTCTTCTTGTTGAAGAAGAGGAAAAGAGGTCTCAGCTCTGGGGGAGCTGTCTGGCTTTTAAGCCAGCTTCTTCCTCCACCCTGCCACCTTATTGCTCGCCGCACCTGCTGTGATCTGAGGATGATGCAGAACTGGAGGATGTACTCTGGTGCGCTCCTGTCCTCAGCTCGCGCCGCCACCGCAGGAGGAACAAGCGGCAAAGAGGGGTCGGAACCACCGACTCCCAGCTCCAGCTCTCAACCCACACTTCACCTTTGCAGCCTAAAGCACCAGGAAGGATTTTAAAGGGGGAGGAGCAGTCGTACCCCCGCCCATCAATGGAGCAGACCAGGGGGGGCCAACAAGAAAGAAAGCCCATTGCGTCTTCCTGAGTCTTCTGCTGAATCCCTTCAGGACCAATCCATCTTCTCAGATAAGTCATCTCCTGAATATATTGCTTTAAATAACACACCCCAGCTCCAAATCAGTGAGCTCATGCAAATAAATCAAACTTTAAAAGATTTACTCGCAACTGCAGAAAATAACCAATACATATGAACATTGTGCTTCCCCTAGCTGAAGAGTTTTTGTTGTCACAACCAGGTCTGACCCAACTGCACTAAAACCATAGATATACGGTAGGATCTGTTGTCGTATATCTCCGTATCCTTCACATATACTTATACTTATATTTCCAGATATTCCCGGAAATGGACCGCAATGATCCTTAAAAAATCCCAAAATCCGGATACTTATCTTTGGCAGACCCTTGACGAATAACAGCCACATTTATTTTGGATCTGCCGAAGATAAGTATCCGGATTTTGGGATGTTTTAAGGATCATTACGGTCCATTTCCGGGAATATCCGAACACAGATCCTTCCGTATATCTATGGTTTTAGTGCAGCGCGCGCACGCAGCTTCCTGAGTTCCAAATTTTTTTGACTGAAATAAGAACTTTAAAAACATCCACCACAGAACTAGTTCCAGTTCCAGAACCTGCAGTCCACCCACACTTTTCACAGCATGCAGCAATGAGCCCTCAGTCTGTAACAAGACCCCCAGAGCCTGCTCCACCAGCACCCTGCAAGTCTGTGGAAACTGATCCTGATGCCCCACCTCTGAGCTTCTCTGTGGGGGACGGTCCAGAAGCCACACCTTCAAGGGTCTCTATGAGGGTTCAGACTGATCCTGATGCCCGATCCTCCAGTGCTTCAGTGGGGATAGGACCGACGCCCCACCTCCTTCCTATGCCTTGGTGGGGACTGGCCCTGATGCCCCATCCTACAGTGTTTCAGTGGGGGTAGGACCTGACACCCCACCTCCTTCCTATGCTTCAGTGGGGGCTGGTTCTGATGCCCCATCTTCCAGTGTTTCAGTGGGGGTAGGACCCAATGCCCCATTCCCCAAGCCTTTTCTGGGCCCCAAGCCTCCAGTGGGCCCCAAGCGTCCAGTGGGCCCCAAGCCACCAGTGGGTCCCAAGTCACCAGTGTGTCCCAAGCCACCTGTGGGCCCCAAGCAACCTGTG